>JAYRBW010088139.1:0-21923 GCA_036023295.1 Invenusta paracnida
CAGAAGTAATACACACCCCTAGCTAATTTTCTTTAATCAAATTACTTGATCATTTAAATTGTTCATAATACTATCTACCAATATTTGCAATTTAAAAAAAAAACTTAATGAAAATCATAACAAAGAGTTCAAGAATTGTTTTTCACACCATCATAATATCTTATAAAAGCGATAGTTTTATTAATTTTATTAATACATGACATAGAATCCTTACCGTTATTAAGCAACTTAGGAATATCGTCTGCTAAAATAAAATCTAAAATCAATTTGAAATTCTAAATTGAATAAAAATATATATAATAAAAAGCTTACCAGGTAATAAAGTAAAAAAATCCAATAAAGTTGAATCAATGTGACCCATAATTGCAAGAACAGTTTACGGTAATATATGAATTACATTTCTATGGGATTATTTAGTTTATACCTATAAAAGTGAGTGTTGTTCATCTAATAAAAAAATCAATATTTTAATTAAATACAAGTGCTTTGAATCTTTATGTTATGTAATACCACAAGAGAAATAATAAGATTACTTGAATACAGTTTACACACACCTAATATGCTTTATCTTAAGCTATTAAATAATGAAGCACTCAACATAATTAATGAATAAATAAGATACTGGTGTGATCTCTCAATCCAAACTAGATATCACACGTTCTAATTTAGAAGCCACAATTCCTGAATTTAGCTAATATTGCTTTTAAAACTAGTAAGGTCTTATATCTGATATCATAATATGGCCCAATAATATTGATAATCTTACTAGGAAACCACTTCCAAACAAGAAGTAAAATTTTGTACTATTAAAATCGCAGAATAATAAGTAATGTAATCAAAAATCACCCGTAGCCGATGCATAAGTGCGACCGTAAGTAAAGAGTCGATCGGCCAATGACAAAGGTAAAGCTTCTTCAGCCTCTTTCCAGGACGCGTCCCAAAGTTCCTTTCTTCGGGAATTAACAGAAAACATTTGTGACGCCTAAACATCACAAAAGAAAATATACTCTTTAATGGAATCCATAAAAAATATGTATTGAAATAGTTAAGAATTTCAAAGAAATTCAAATATTTTAAATCATTAATTAACACGATGTGAATTTTAAAAATCTATTTAATGACATGAATGTACTTAATCTTAATGTAAGAGGTAACGTTTCAAAAAAGTAAAAAAAAAGTAATGAAAATAATATCACTATCACGAATAATAATAAGATTGCACATTATTATGTATCTTTTAAAAAGAAAAACACATATAAACAATTTTTAAAGGATTGATTTTTATACTGCTAATATTTCTTCCGTTAAATTATTTTACAGTTTAATAATAAATAAAACGTTAGTTCTGTAAAAAGAATACAGTTAGTAGCTTAGTATAGTAATATAACATATTATGATAACAGCAGTGAACTAGAGTACAGCTAAGCTTACCATTTTTTTATGTTTAGCTTTTGATATATAGTTTGCGGCGTGTGCGTCGTAAGCAGCCTTTCCTTCAAAGGGGATCATACTAGCTTCACCCACCCAGCCACGTTCTACAAGTGGGCCAAAATACTGTACGTGGTGTTGAATATAACCCCGTCCAGCACCTATCAATACAAGAGAAATGAATCATATAATAGTAATTGTGTACTTGTAATAGTAATAGTAATCTAAAATGTAGGTATCAATTTGATGAAAACAATTATTTCACTTTTATGATTATGGAAATATATAAAAAATTTAGACAATATTAACGGACAACATACCCAATCGTCTGAAAAAGGTTTTGTTATCTGGGCTGTAGTACACCATACAGGGCCACCAAGGGTGAGAACCCACTTTAGCCCAAAACATCGTTCCCATCGGATAAGTTGGTTCCTCCTTTATAACTGTCATTGAGTCATTCGCGCCTTCAGCAACTGATGTTGAAAACATTTTTTCAGCCTCGTTAGCTTTAGGAAGATAATTTTCAACGGGTGCCGGTGGTTCTGATTCTACAGGCGGCGCAACTTCAATGGGTTTCGACAGTAACGAGCGGTCACGCAAGCGTTTCACGGGTTGATGACTATCTGATGAGTTTTCCTTAGATACTTCAGTGCAGCTTTCCACAGTGATACTTGTAAGTTTACTGGTGCTATCACTTGTCTTAATGGATGAGTAAGGGTGTTGAACTACAGCTAGTCTCTCATTTTGTTCCACAACTTTCCTCCTAAAAAGAAGAGTCAATATCTGATCAATTATTGTGTAGCAAGGGTATAGCAGTATAACTATACCCTTAGTACTATAAAATTATTACTTCATTATTAATAACTTGAGACACAAATAAGGAAGTTGAAGTAAAGTTAGTAATATAAAATTCAAAAGTAATATTATGTATCTCATAAAAAAATTAAAATAAATATTAAAATTTGTAAAGAAGAGCTTTCAAATCGTGATAACATCCTCGAAAAAGTCCGATATTACATTATTTAAAGTCAATGATTGTAATATAAAGATGTCTTTTGTTCAATTATTACATAATATATACATAGAAAATACAAGCATCTATACATATATAATGCCTTAAGTTTATAATGGCAAATATAAACATTGTATAATATTACTATATATTGTTATGCTTTTTATTTATACTAATAGAATAGACAGCTAATATATATTACGTTTATGAAAGACTCACCTAAGGCCTCGAACATTTCTCCTAAATTGAGCAGAAAGCCAGACCCTATTGTAGATCGATTTGGGACGACCTAACAGTTCGAGAGCATTATCATAAACTTTCCCCGCCTCCTCCTCCTCTGGATTCCCATTGTAGACAAGAGCATTTTCACAGGAGTTAAATAGACGATGCTTAGACGGAAGGAGAGCTGTCAATAACTCATCAGCTGTTACATTAGACCAATCCAGCTAAAAAGGCATTTTAAAGAAGAGGTGCTACTGTAGTATTCACCTTATCATGCGCAACTTACACGATTAATATATATATAATAACTTACTCTATTTTCTGTGTCATCACCATTTGTCGCGTTGATCTGATCACTCTCCTGCTCTGGAGTTACTAGATCAAGAGGGTTTACTTTCGATAGAGAATTTTTTTTTGGCGATACTAGCTCGTCCTTCGTTTCTGCCGCAGCTTGTTTCAGTAATGTACTAATGATATCGGAAAAGAAAATTTGTATATCATAATTTAGCTTTCAATATATAATATAAATGATAAAAAGTAGTTTAATAACTTGATATGCAATAAACCAGGAAAATAACACTGTTATACGTTATGAAGATGTTAAGCTCTTCTTAATTTATATAAAAGTGAAAATTTAAGTTGGAATGCAATGAATTAAAATTACCGGATTTCAACGTAAAAAATTATTGTTTATGTTGAATTTATATTCAAAGGTAATCAAAAATTCTTATGATTAACTGTATACTATATTGATAAATTAAAATACTAAATCATGTCAAACGATTTAAAATTTTCGAAAAAATATTTGTCTAATTAAAAACATATAAAATATTAGCAAATCTAAATCATAGAAATTAGTTTATTTAGAAAGTTATAAACATTTCTGGTGTTATTAATAAAATAATTTAGAAGAAAAGTATCTCATTCAAGATTGATGCAAAACGTATAATATGTGGTTCATCTATAAAATCATTTTTTGTATTTTGCATTGAATATCAAAAATACAAAACATAGAATTTAGTTATAGAGAAAGGTTAAAATAACAATTAACAATTTGGAAAGTCCACATCGACATAATAATAATATGATGATTTCAACCAATATTTTGTTTGGAAATTATTCCCTTTCATAAATATGCATAATAAAAACAAAATTTAAAATGGAGGAAAATCATAATCAGGAACCAAATAGTATATTAATAAATACATACCAAATTTTACGATTATTTATTCTTAATCTGTGTGACAGCCAAATCTGGTTTTCAACTGTCTTGGGGAAATTTAATTTATCAAGAACCTCATTCAAAACCAAAGCGCACTCCGGATTTTGACGCGCTCGTGTGAAACGCAAAACATTCACGGTTGATCCAAATAGTTTGTCATACAGAGGCAACATCGATGAAATAAGATCAGACAATTGGACACAACTCCAGTGGAGTTGCTAAACATAGGGGAAATGGGATAAAAAAATTATATTAAACTATATGAAGTGTTATAAATTTTGAAAACAACTTCTTATATTTTGAAATCATGTGATCAAAACGAATGAAAGATATAACGATAAAATACATATCTAAATTAAATTATACTTAAAACATATTTGTTAATATAATCGCACTGACAGAAATATAATAATAACACAAATGTATACAATAAAAATAATACGAAAAAGTCCGCTTCAATAGAATTTGGAGAATAGAGCATACTTTTGGTTTTATATCATGATTTAATGATTCCTGGGTGCTACCAGCAGCTGTCATGTGAGGAAAATTATGTGAGTCTGATGAGATTTCCATCTTTGAAGGTTTTGCCTCAAAGGTCGACTCAATACCCTTTTCATGAGAAGCGCCTTCTTCCTTTAGTAGGGTGCTAAAAATCAAAATAAATTAACACAATACACTTATTTTAATATAAAGCTTAGCTTATAATAATTAATATCTAAATATGTTTTTACTGCTTTACGTATTTTGTAAAATATAATTAAGATAATATGTAAAACTGAAATACGGTGCTGGTTGCAAGTGGTATTAAATGCTATAGCATGCGTATTATTGACTATATGGTAAAAATAGCAGGTAAAACATTAAAACAGGAAGTGTTTTTAAAAATTGTACATAGGACTTCTAATTCACAGAGGCACGAACTTATACTCGCATCTAGTGTGACAATTTTTGTTAAAATAACGAAAATCTCTATATTTTGACATATTAGATAGTTAATTTTTGTTCAATTTATTTCAATTGGAGTTTATTGGAACAATGGAATTTAAATATTAACAGAAAATGTTGAGTTTCCTGTACACTTATCAGCTTGTCATCATGCATATACATTCAAAACATATTTAAATTCAAGTAACAAAACGTGTAATTAAAGATATTTTTTGTGTTAGTTTAAAAAGCCATACCCACCAAATGTTATTTATATTTCCTTTGATTTGATTCGCCAACCATAGTCTATTATCTAGAGAGGTTGGAAACTCTAAACTGTTAAGAACCTGGTTTAACACAGCTGCACTTGTAGACTTCTGTCGATTTTTGGCAAATTTACAGACATCGTGAATAGGGCCCACAAGTTGATCACGAAAAGGTAACATGGCCGCTATTATCTGCACTACTGATGCGGTTTCCCAATTTAACTGAAATAGAAAATGTAGGAAATAAAACTAACCTAGATTTAAAAACATATAATCCAATGATATACTTTTAATCTACTTTAATTACTTATTAGAATTATAAGAAATATTACAAAAGAAAATTGACGTATATAGTAATAACATTCTTTTTAAATGTGAGTTCAGAGCTTTAGCATTCACAATGCTATACAATATATCAATAATATTGATAACAAAATGAGTGTCTAGTTCGAAGAAGTGAAAGCAACTAATTCTAATAATGTAAACTTCACCATATCTATGCCAGGTAATAATAGTGTCCTCATAAAATTGCATTTACCTACTCGGTTATCAAAAAAAGCTATACCATAGCTGCTATTATCCATATTTAAAACATCTCAGTGTAAAACATCTCTATGTAATCAGTATTCCCTCCACCACCAGTGAAATTCTTAGACACAAGTGACTTAAGGTTTTAAATTGTTATTGAATACTGAAGGTTTTAAATCGTTATAGAATACTGACAAGACTGAATCTTAAGATTGATATCAATCATAAGACACATAAAAAAATGCCACACTTTATGAAGCCTCAGTGTTAACTTATGCTGAAAATAAAGCATAGTCTTATAAAATTATATATATAATTAATCATTTCTGTTTATAAAAATGCATACAAAATTTAAAACATAAGTAACAAACAAAAGAGTAATAAATAAGCTGAAGAATACTGAATAATTATAGGAAGTTTCCAATTACCTCTGTAACCGAATATTCAGTCATGTTATTCTTGGGAGAAGAAATTCTCCGTGTGTCACACCATTTCTTATAAAGAATATCTCTATAATGAAAAAATAATAATTCCAAGTAACAAATTAACAATATTTATTAAAAAAATGAATCCGATATTGAATAATTATTAATATAAGTTTTAACTGCAAAATTAAAAAATTACTATTAAAACCAAAGCAATAAATATAACATAATATATAATGAGATAACCTAAGAAATTCAAGAATTTTGATAATTTTATTAATAATTATAAATATTTTTAATTATAATTATTTATATATTTAAATATAAATTAAATAATTGTATAATTAAAATTTGTTAAAAAAGCAATGTTTAATTTAGATACATATTATTATTATTTAATTAAAAATCATTTTAATCACCTAAATCTGTTATTTATTTAAAAAGTAATGCACATTTTTATTTAATGATTAAATAGTGTCGAGATAAATCGAACCTTAGCGTCTTGACATTCTTCTTTAGCTGATACGATAGCCAACATCGATTAACAGACGTTTTGGGAATTTCCCCAGGAATTAAGTCTAAAACTTGATCGTAAACGCGACTTAAGAGCGTATCGTCACGTTCCTTGTTACGGCAGACGATAACATTTCCATACTCGTTAAACAGTCTATCCACAAAAGGAAGCATTGCCGAGGAAATTTCACCAACGCTAACAATCGTCCAGCATAGCTAAAGAACAAAATAAAGGGGTCGAAAAATTATCATATATATTCTAAAGCCTTCACACGTATTGTAAAATTACACTTATTAGTATCACACATGAGAGATATCAAATCGCTTTAGATATATAAAAAGTATAAATTTGCATTTCCGTTATTATAATACGACTGAATAATATAATGTGACCCCTGTAACTTTCTTTGATATCTTAAATATTCAATGTAAAATCTAACAAGAGTATGTATCCATATTGACAATTTTATAGTTTTTAATGTTACAAAAAATATGTATTTAATCAGATCTGTCAACATCTGAGGATCGTAAATCAGGAAAAAATATTTAAATAATAAAACACTCAAATTCAAAAACGGTAGGTAAATATTGGTTATAATTCCACGTATACTGAGATTACTATTTACACGCATAATAATCAAACTACATAATACCAACTGCACTGCTATATAAAGATAAAAAAACGATAGTATAATTAATTCAATAAATACACAATTGAGTGTATTGAATAAACAGTTGATACACTATTGAATAACAAATACACCATTGAATGACTATCCCGTCTTGTAGTATTTATCACAGCAGTGTTAAAATATGGAAACATAATTAGGGTGATATTAGTGTGTCGATTTGTTCAAACATTCATACGCAGCACTTTTACACTTGTCCAATATTTCTTTGGAAAGTGGTATACGCCTACCCATTTTGTTTATCAACAAATACTCTAATGTCGCAATAGTCATTGAAGAGTGGAATTCTGTCCATATATTCTTTCTGACAACACTGAAGAGTCTTTCACTATCGGCATTGCTGTGTGGGATTGCGAGGATTGCAATAGCAAGCTCCTAGTGTCGAAACGAATCATCCACGTCCCTCCATGTTCGCTATTCTGTGCCATATCTCATCACTCCGAGCTCAGCTCCTTCACTGAATACTCCTGGCAGAAAATGAGATGCTTGATATTTGATATAAAGAAGACGCTGATGGGCATAAGGGATTCTTCTTCTTTGTCCGATTTACTGCACATGGAATCAATAATCTAGCGTTCAACAGAAATGGCCTTCTCTTTTTGTCCAATCTAGCCTGTAACTCCCGTTGCGCTGAGGACAAGTAATGGCGGAGATGTTTTACCTCATCGTCAAATAGTAGCTGAAAGTCATCAAAACTCTTTCGACACTTGCTGCTATGGCGGAAATAATTTAAAAATGTCTACAAGAATAACATCAAAACTGATGGGTAACTTAAAGAATGCCTTCTTAGTCATCAAGTTGAGCAGATGACATACACATGGTGATATTAGAATGTCTTTGTTGAATCTCCGTAGAAGTACGATGATACCCTCATTAGCTCATGTCATTACATTGGCAGTATCACAGGCAAAAGAAACACAGCAAGAGAGAGTACCTACATCAAAAGATTTAAATTTATCAGTGATCAAGTCAGTTATTTCTTACATACATTTATTTGAATACATATACATGTATACATGAATGTATATGAAAAATATAAAGCTTTATATAGAAACTTTATAATATGTGCAAATCGAACGAAGCACGGAATTTTTTCAATTAAAGTAAACAGCATGGTAATGACAGAAAAGGCAAATACAAATTTTCATTAGGCAGATTTTAAAATATTTGCTATAATATCGGGACAGTTGAAATCACATCAAATATCCCGATTTTGTTGAGACAGTTGGCAGGTAAGATTACAAGTAATATGCAATATAAATCAAAGCTCATAAATTATTTTGTGAAGTAATGTAATGAAAGTAATACACTTTACTATAAAAAAGGTTCAGAGAAATGTATTACAAGGCGAACTTATCACGAATTTCTAAGGTAAACGGGAACCAGAGTTGAAAAAGACATTATTCGAGAGCGCTTTAAAGAATTAAAATTTTTGGTGTTCGAAAGATAGAAAAAATAATCATCTAGGAATACCTTTTTATCAGATGAAAAAGAAACTTGTGTTTTTGGGGAATTCTCAGAGTATTCAGCTAGACATGCTAAAGGTTCATCACTACTGATTTCAGACATGGAAAGCGTTTCACTACGAAAACTCCGCCTTCTACTGAAGACTTGCTTAAAAGATAGACTAGGTCGTACGACAAAATCTTCGAATGTCACAGAAGCATCTTCTTCTTTTATTGTTGGTTGATCGTTTAAAGAAACGTCATTAAAACTGCACGGAATCTGAAAGAAAAAAACAGAGGCGCAAAAACAATGAACACGCGAAAAGCAAAAATAATAATTGCAATGTCTTGATACAGGCTAACAGTAAAGTATAAAAATATTCAATTGTTTCCTCCAAGCCCATTCTGCTAGGAAAAATGAAAACAAGGTCTGGCAAATTAATAAAATTAAAATATTATGTAAAAACTATTTCTAAAAACATTTTCTCTTTGATATAAGCAAGACACCGATATGTACTACACAAGTAATAGGGAGGTGTGCCATGACTCCGCCATCACCCCCAAACCACTCAATTACGCCAAGTGTGGGGTGCATATAGGTGCGTATGGCGCCAAATTGAAATTTAAAAGAAATTGTGCGCGCCATTCAAATTGAAATACGCAGGGAATCTTTAATTCATTTAGGAGTTTAGAGATATTATTTAGGAATCTAATAATTTTCACGAAATATGGTAAAATCGAAGATATACTACTGACATTTAAGACAAGTAGCATATATGTAACTTATGAATATTTGTTGCTCATTTAAATTAAATTTATGGGTATCCATCTCAACCGGAAACATTAATAGCAGTCTGCCAGAAATAGGGCGTAATTTTTATTTTGTTAGGAAATGGAGCAGTAGTATGTATTAGACGCCCACGGCACGTTTAATAAGGAATACTCTGATCAAATGGAAAATGCCATAATCGAAATCTACACCATTAATTATATGGCAAACGCTACCTTAATTGTTTAAATCAGTATGTATGCTCACAATAGCCACATAATTTTCCTGCCGAACGGGTTTGAATGACACGCCAAATTATTTTGTTTTAATAACCAATCTATAAAATTCCAACGCATTTTCGAATTTAATCTTTGCGCAATTAGCATAATTTTTGCAAAATTGTCATCTCGCTATTAATTATAAAATCTTCCCGTAATTAAACAAATTTCTGTGTATTTAAATGGCGCGCACTTATTTTTAATTCGCGCACTCTTTTAAATTTCAAGTTATACGCATCTATACGCCTCCATACTTGGCGCAATTTGGTGGAGGGAGAGAGGGGGAGTCGTGGCACACCGCCCTACTACTTACATATTATGTGATTCATAAAAGTTAATAGTAGTTATAAAATATATTTCAGTATTATTAAACCGTTAATATTTAAGTACACAACTCAGAAAAATATTCCCTCAGAAGCTATTTGGATATAATTGAACTATTAAGCTGTGATTATTACTTACCTGTAAATGATTGCTAGCTGCATTCGGTACAGCGTTATGTTTAAGTTCCTGTTTTAAAGTTGATAATTTTAACTGTTTAGGATCACTGCTAATTGGAACATCGGAACTATGTGACGGCTTAATGAGAAATATAAAAAAAACGTTCGTTTAGACTCAAGATGCATATTATAAACACAAAAGAATATTCAGATTGGACATAATTATGCATGAGTACCTACCTGTTCGTGTGGTAAAGCTAAATTTTGATTTGTGCTGCTGCTTATGCTCATATTGGGGGGATTTTTAAAACATTCTATAGAAGACATCAATGGTACATTGAAAGACGTTTCACGAGGATTTCGCTTTCGTGTGGACGATCGCTTAAGAGACAAACTAAGCGGCTGTGATATATTATCTTCAAGTGTCGCAGAAGAAACTGCTTCGTTTGTAATTACCTCATCATGTACAGAAATATCATCAACACTTTTTAGCAACTAAAAATAAAAAACAGAAAAACAAAACGTAAAAGATTGTGACAAAATTCAGTATAAATATGTATTTTTTTTAAATCACGCAAAACATAAAACGTTAATTTTAAAAATTATGTTTTGAAATGCTCAGCAAGAAAAAGTTGTTAAGTCATTAGACTTATATAATAATGTACGTGTACCACATTTAAAATGTTACGTATTTAAAATAGTATCAATCTTTTTTGCGTATAATTAACGATTATTTCTATTACTGTACTTTTACGTAAATACACAAATCTTATGTAGATATATACTATCATTTAGAATTGTGTCACTTCTAAAGCTATTTTATAGTAATATTATGTAGTTAAATATATTCATACAAAATAAATAATTATGTAAATACAAAAATCTTCAAAATAAAATAGTTGCTTCATAAATGTATTTAAAAATTAAAATAGTACATACCAGGTTATCAGAAGCTACATTGGAGATACGTTTAACATTAGGAGTACGTTTCTTAGAAGACTTTAGTGAAGTATCCAATGATAATTTTTTGTTTATTATCTGTGAAGTATAAGTTGTTACACCCAGAGAATTGCGCTTTCGTTTCAAAGATAATGTTGGTGTACACGCTTCATAGCCAGGTAAAAGAGGTGTCCTTTTTTCTGCACAATATTCGTCATGTACGGTTATGTCCGTACAAATACTCTAAAATAAAAGCCAATAGATAAAAATTGCTATGCTTCTTAAAGAAATTTTCTAACCTAAGTAATATTTACCAATAAATAAAAGTCATGAACACGGAATGTACTTGAGAACTGATTATTTTTGTAATATTTGCTATAAAATCAACATTCTCAAAACTGAGCTGCAAGAGTACATAAAACTTAAATTTACAATAATTAAATTTGATACGCACGTTTCAGTCTCAGTGTGGCCCTTTTCATTAGCACTACTTGTGATTTTATATAGAAAATTATTATTTATAAAAAGAGAGTACAAACCTTGAAAATAAATTTAATTATAGTAAAATATGTTTCTGAAAGTAACTATAAATGTATAGTTGTCACATTTATAGTTCACATATTGCTCAATCATAAGTTGTAAAGTTAATGAAAAATTAATAATCTGATTGGTTAGAAAAATCAAGTTATTAGCGCAATTTACAGCAAATTTCAATTGAATAGCTATTGTAATTTAATACATATTAACTATATATATTGCTACTAACATATAAATTTCAGTATAAATATAAATAAGTTTTGTGAACCTGGCTTGAACTTAGCTCCAGCTAAACGCACTCAACCTTTGTGAAATAGAATCAATGATACAAAACATAATACATTTTCATCCGAAAAATATCTCAATGAAAATATGAATATACAATTAAAAGAGCTGTTTTGATTTAATTAATGTATAATCACAGTGGTGATACTGTTGTTGCTAAAAAATAAGGTTTTCGAGAAAAAAATATAGGAGTTTTATCTTAGTTTACATAATGTATATCTAATTATAATCGTTAATTTTAACGAAGATACAATTAAGATTTTCCGAGTGCAGCATATTACAGACTATAAAATAAGCCGAAAATTATCATAAAATGCATTTGTGTCTTTGAAGATCTCCTTCCTAGTTATAAGACTAAAATAAAGAGATACTTATTAATAGTTTTACAAGTATTCTTTGTGCATAATTGTAAGTTTTTTTTATTATTCTCAGTCTGTATTTCATGATTTTAATCTTAAGACTAGGGAGTGGATTTCCGAAAACTAAAGCACACATATTTTTATTGTAGTATTCCCTGCTGTATTATTTTTATTTTAACATAGTTATAACGATTTACATGCCTATAAAATGAGACTACATTTTATCAAGGCCAATTATATAAATAGATATAATTTTATTATTCACTGAGTTTACAATAATTAATAAATCAAGCATCAAGACAACAGTTTCATTGATCAATTTGAAGTTGATTTAATTCAGTCAAAACTTGTTCAGGCATAAGAAACCTGTAACATAATAGAAGAGTACATATAACTGTACTATTTTTAAAATAATAGCCATGGCGGTAAAATATTCACCGCATATACATTTAGTCAGATACATAAACACACTAAAATTATTAAGAATATGTAAAATTAACGACAACCAACTAAAGTGAGCGAGTCGAAAATGTTGGGTGTCTTTAAAAGATGAATAAACATCGTTTAAATATATCTATGTAAAACAAATGACAATTACAGAGAACTAGCAAAGTGAGTAAGTCGGAAGTTATTGGACTTCGGCTACTTTAAACCTCTCCCCCACAAATTAATTGCATTTTTAAACACTCCACAATGATAACAATCGCAGAGGTGAAACACTTTTGCTTCACAAGAATATAGCAAATGTAGAAGTGTATAGAGATATAACAAACACATAGGAAATATAGGAGTAGTATCACTCCTGTAAAATAATATTTTTAACGCAAAAGGGTTAACCATTATTACCTGGGAAGGTTATTGAAACTTGTTTTTAATAATTAGAATATAGTTGATGAAATAATTGATCAAACTTAATATTAACTGATGATAAATACATAATTGTTTCATTATGTTTGCATAATAGAAAACTGTTTGTAAACTTATACCATTGCATGCCAACAATATACTTCCTTTTTTCTGTGGCAAAAACCTCCTTCACTGAAAGATTCTTTGTAAATAGAACCCTAATCCCACTCACGTATCAATGTATCTATCATAAACATATCTTATACATATACATAATATACAGCTTAAGTGAATTTAATCACCATTGTTATACAACAAAACACCTTACTCTCTCTTTGGGGGAGGATAGTTAGTAGGTAGGAAAGGATTTCATTCACTCAAACCATTATGGGTTGTATGTAAACAAAAATAAACGTGAAAGCTTTGATCAGAATTTATTATTTCGAGAATTTTATAGTTGAGTTGTATTATCCGAAGTTTCTTACGTATTACTTTTTAGAGTGTTCGAATAGTATAAGTAATAGATAATCTCTATAAAAGAAAAATCAAAACAAATCGGCAGGAGTACCGTTAACAAACTGAGAGAATCGGTAGTTGAGAGTAAGGATTATTTAATCAGAATAAAACTAAGCAAATAGAGTAAATGTGTATGAACATGGACAAGTAATGCTGACAGAATTAAAACAGAAAAACAATAAAGAAAAGAATAAAACAATATTCTAATATCCAGTTTAATGGTTTTCTGCTTTAGTACTGCAAGTATTGCTTTTCCATTATCTTATGGTTATTACTTTAAATAATAATTAAAGATACTAAAGTCAAGAGATTTCCTAATGTTTAAATATAAAACATAGTTAATTTATTTTTTAAATATCTAAAATCAATATAAAAAAAGTATAGATTATTTCAACACTTTAAAAATGTACAGATTTCAAGAAACGGACCTGTGTGTCAGAGGTTGAGTTTATCGAACTCCTACTTCTGCTAGCACGCTCTTTAGATGAACTCTGGGACGTTTCAAGAGACGATAAAGATGGTTCACAAGTAACAGTTTCTGTTGCGTAGGCAATTTCATCGACGTGATTTCTACGTCGATTAGATGTTCGGTTTAAAGAAAAACTCAAAGAGGATTCGATTTTGATATATTCAGAAGATATGTCTGCAGCCTTATTTGAGGACTGAAATTAAATATTATTTAAAATGGCATATATAAACAACATATAACTGTCAATCTAAAATAGCGTTTATTTTACATTGTCCAAAAATGACTAGATACCAGCTGCTCTTTTCAAACACCTAGAAATATTTAAATTTCATGTAACTTATAATATATTAATATATCAAGTATCCTATATAAATACTAAATAAACTGCGAATAGCTAATATTGTACAATGAAATTAAAAAAATACGTTATATACTTCATCTGTAGCAGAACCCGAAACTGGTGCACCTGTCAATACATCTAAACAGTTCATTTGTGCTATTAACAACTGATTTCTGAAATAAAAACAAACTTCGATTGTCAATGCATCATCTATGGTCTATGTATATTTTTTCAGCTAAAAGACTTGCCTTAAATCCAATGAATTCTTTTTAAGTTGAGAATGCAGCCAGACTCTATTATACACAGATTGAGGGTAGCGTAGGCGTTTTAAAATCCAATCATAGACAGCTTCAGCTTGTGAAAAATTACAACTAGCTTTGTATGGAAGCAAAGCACCACTGGTATCAAACAGGTGACTTTTTATAGGAATTAGTGCTTTAAGAACTTCTGCTACAGATATGTTCTCCCAAGATAGCTATATAATAAAATTCGAAAATCCGATTAATTACATAATTAATTAATATAAATTATTACAAATAAACTTAAGGTACACACCCTCTTATCCTTGGATTCCAAAGAACGCCTTGTACGTAAAGTGGGTGATTCCTCTGATGTGTACATTTGAAGTGGTGCATTTAAACTCAGATTGGAATTTAAAATCGGTACATTCAGGAAGTTCCGGAAATAATGAAGTAAGCTTACTCCGTATTTGTTTAAGAAGTTTTAATCTAAAATAGATAAACATAAAAAATATTTGTAAAAAACACATAAAAATTTAATTGTTAAAAATGAAACTAATGAATGAATTTTATTTTCTACTGTATCAGTAAAATTCAATAATTTCAACACTTTGTAAAAGATATGGTCATTTTCAGATTGTGTTCGAAATGTCAAAAAATTATTATTAGGACCAAATAAACTTTCAACCTCTGGTTTAACTGCACTAAATAGCTCTTCTGTTGTAATATTGTCCCATTCAATCTAAAACATAACATACAGTTGACATGGCAATTTATATCACACAACAATATAACTAAGTAAATCTTAAGTTACTTGTGCTATAACAAAGGAGACAGAATTAAGAGAAACTATGTACGCCTGCAAAAATACCAACATTAAGTGTGTAATTCGCACACAAAAAAGTTAAATATTATATTTAAAAAATTTATTGATAAGACATATATATAATAATGAACTCAAATATTATGGATAGTTGTGTACATAGTCACCTAAATTTGTGTTAATGGTTAATAATTACATGAAATGATAATAAAATAAGCTATATAAACATTATAATACGAACTTATTTTTAAATCTTTGTTAAATTGTAACAATTGTGCTACATATGGACATCAATAAAAACAAATGACAAGTTGTAAATACATACCATAGAAATAATAACCCTTACAGTTACACAAGAGTATTTTTCAAATTGACCAATACACATTATGTACCAAAAATAATTAGAAGTTATTTTGATGAGAATTAGTTAAATATTATTTTATAGTCTCAATAAATTTGTGGTACCTCTAAAGAGCTGATTTCACATAATCAGTAAAGGATGGGGGGGGTTCAGATTCATCAGTAATACTAATATGAAGGTGAGTATTTTGTATTGCATCTATAGGCTTCAATCCCAGTTTCAACCAAAACTCATCTATGAAGACAACACAATACCATACCTCACAGTTATATGCACACGCCATAAACCATGACCAGTTTTGTTTTTATCTTTTCTAGACTCAAATAGGGAACCCTCTCTAGCCTTCACTTCATTATGCCAAAGGAAGCCCCATCAAGATAGCATTGACATAATCAGGGACTACCGAAATTCTGGTTAAGTACCAGACTACAGAAAACGCAATACTTGACCTTCTAGGGCTCCTGTTTGAAGGTTTCTACCATTTCTGAACTTGCTTATTCTGATACATTTGTTAGATGCTTGGAGGATAGGTAACTAATTAAAAATAGCTCTGACAAAAACTAATGAGTTCACACCTAAAAGCTTTCTCAAAAACATCACACACAGTAATCAAATACAGTAATGAATTTATCAAGTACAAAAGTGATCTGCCCTATATAGTACTTTTGTGTGCTTAATTCCAAAAAGATAATTAAATATTTCTAAAAACGCATGTAAAATATTAGTTTCTATTGATTGGTGATAAGTAACACTCTCAACATATTTGAATTAAATCATGGCTCAGTAGCTTAGACATCTCGCAGACAATCATCTAAAATTGGGAATTTGAATTTTCTTATTATTTTTAGCATATAGCATATTAATACATATTATATATATATAAATATATAGTAATGTATATCTTAGGTAGGCTATAGATAACATTATAAAACACAAAAAAAAGTAATTGGTTGGACCACACCATACTTATATTATTTCTTGTGCTAATCTGGACATCAAAGCAAGGACTTTGGTCAGGATGATTTTTGCCATTGTACTATTTGTCACATGTGCTATCATCCTATAAGTATGTTTCCTCTTGAGTCAATACTTTAGATCTGACCATACTTTTTAGATTGGGTTTAGATCATGATTTTTGAGCTGGCCAACCTATAACATTGACAGCATATGTGTCAAATCAAAGACACATGTAATCACTAACTAAAGTGGCACTATCCTTTTAAAACAGAAGGCAGTGGTAAATTTGAAGAAGTGGAAGAAAATTGTTTTCTGGGATTTGTACTGCCTTGAAGTGTGCCCCAAATATTGCAGAGGAAAGATTGCAAAGAAAGATTAGAATTTAATAGGGGAGATAGATTTAATCAAGAGCTTCTTTAATTTGAATGTAAAAATCATGTTTACCAGAAGAAATAACTTTAAAAGAATCTAAATTGAATTTGTAAACATTTGTATTTGTAGACAACCTTGGAAACAAGAGTATTCAGTATTTTAGATTTTAATGAGAAATAATTTTTAGTTTTAATAGATGAATAATTTAAAAAATAATAATGAAGGTGAACCTATGAAGGTATTTAAGTGAGAAGAAGTGTCATCAGTTTGGGATTTAGTGAAACAATTGTACTTTTGGATAAAACAATTTTAACAGTTATTAAAAATAAAATGCAGGAAACCATCTTTACAAACAGATTTTCTAAAAATAAAATGTGTTGATTAAAAATAATACAATTACTATGTAGCAAATGTAAGCCCAGTGAAGGAAAAAAATTAAACCTATTTTCTATTGTTTTGGACAATAAGCATTAAAATTCAATAACAGATCAGTAAAAGTTTTTTTATGGTAGACAGAGACAGTATATTTGGAATTATTGGTGTTTGTTAAGTTTACAATGGTAACAGGGTTTAGTTTTGTAAGTGAATATTAGATTAGAGTGAGATTGATTAACTAAGCATGTTAAAAAGGTTTAAAATTCATAGATTTAGGGAAAACACAGATATCATCTAAGTAATGAAGGTATAAATTGGGTTTGTTTTGAACTGTTAGCTACTTGTATAGAAAACAAGCACCCAATGCTCTAATTAACAAAATAAACTTATAAGCTTTCCACATCTTAGAAAAACTTTCTTCAGTGTGGTTTATCACATCATATTGCATCTAAAAATTCCCTAATATTGATTTAAAGTTTCATATTGATAAAAAAAATCATGTTATTAGTAAAAGTATTAACAATGAACAATTTTCCTATTCCATTGACTTTAAAAATAACTTATCATATCATTTCGTATCATTCTAAAATGCTTCTAATTTTATCTGTAAAAATAAATTTAACCAATTTCTTCATTAAACTTGAGTACAAATTAATTTGAGTATCAAAAATTCCAAAATGTGCTTTTGATAAAGATTGTGAATTAGTCATTCTTAACAGTTCGTTATTATAACAAGCTTTATTCTATTGTTAATGATACCTCTAAGTTCACTCATATTGACATTTCAGTTAAGAAATTTACCCTGTTATAGCTGATTAGAACAACATTGTATGCTTCCTTAGAAATAAAGTTTAAAAATATGTTGATGAAACAATTTACAAGAAAATGAATCCCAGTAGTAGCTGACCTGATAAACTTTACTATCTAGTTAAAGAGTACAAGAGTAATCACCCTCTTACCAGGGTTTCTGTCGTTTTTCCCAAAAACAATTCCATGACTTTTCATGGCTTTTTGCAAAATTTCATAACTGGTAGCACATAGTATTATACTATTTCTTAAACATGTAATAGTTTATGTAACATTTTTAAGAAGAAAAGAAACATATGCAGTGTTGTGATAACTGTTTGTAGCCATAATATTGCAGGCAGTTGAAAATATTGCAGGTTATAAAAACCCTATTTTACGGTATATTGCAAACAGTAAAATCTATGAAAATATGTAACAAAATACCTAATTATCAAAACAGAAGGTTTTAAACCATTTATACCTTTACAAATAATGAAAACGACGGATTTCTCATATATCATAGTAGCTATGTATTGACAAAAAAAACATCAATTTACATACATAGTTATATTCATATTTACAAAATAAACATATTAGTAGTTTGATAAAGTTAAGCACCTCTGACTGAAGTACCTATGCACATCGAATACCAAACTATGTACATATAAACACCAAGGAACACTCAAGAAATTCGCCAGTCTTTTATTTTTTTGGGGGGATTTTGCAGATTATCTATCAGAATTAGTCTTTCACCAGCCATCTTACAATCTTAGCTCTTAGTTCTTAAGACAATTGTTCCTGAACATATTTTCTGTTGTACTCATATAGATGACACTATCTTAATCGCCTCAGAGGCAGAACTTTGTAACATTACTCCTTCTGTCATTTCCACACATGAACAAGCAGGGTTTCAAGTAAACCATAAGAAGTTTCACCTCACCTTTACACAAACTATTTCCATTCTGTGGGCTTCTTCTTGATTTTACTCCTCAAACTTTATTGATCCCAATGTGCATGTGGGACAATATTGATTGTATATATAACTTTCAAACTTATATCTATCCTTTTTCTCCTTTAGCTCTCAAATGTAAAGGAATCCTTACTTGGGTAGCATCAATGTATTCCTTAGGCTATGCTGCGACAGCACTTGATCCATTGTCATGTTTGTTGTGGTTTCTCTTTAAAGAGGTTTTCAAGGGAACCTGGAAGCCTTTCACAAGAGCTTAGCCTTCTTTGAGCATTTAGATTGTTGATGTTACCCAGGTTAAGATAGCTATTGTCGACCCGCTAGGGCTCTCTCATGTTTTTCAGATTAACCTCATCTAACAACAACAAGCAGTCAGTTGGGCCATCCTCGAGGTGCATTTTGGCGCCTCCATTGGGTCGGATAACTTGGGAGTTATTGACAGACTGAAATGGGCCAGCCCTTCTGACTGCACAGAGGTCTATTTGTTGGGCTTTATAGCTTAGCTCAAACAGATCTCCTTTTTCTATGTGCCTTCTACCTGTAACATTGCTGGTGCTATGTCAAGAGATACTTCTACCAGTTTTTCTACTAACACACATTTTATTACCGTACCATCTTTATCAATGGCACTACAAATTTGTTTATGCTCACTGTAATTGAATGTTGTTTTAAGTATGCCTATTTCCGGTTTCACTTTATATATATGTATGCTTTCTTGGCCTCCTCATTTGGAGTTGAAATTTTGTATTTGTTTGGTAAATACAAATAAAACAGTTATTAAAAATGTTGAAAATGTACTGTAGCCTGTGGGGGGAGAATAAATGGGTATTATAAATAAATAATAATTAAAATATCACTCTGGGTAATAAATAAATAAATAAATAAATCACTATCTAATCACTAATAATTCAATGTTTAAAACAGTCATTATCAACAGTTTAAAATATTATAACTGTGATGATGAAAATATCGCAGAGATGCTCATAATATTGCATATCGCAGGTAACAGTATAAATATGCAGCTTATCACAACACTGAAATAGTGTTATGACTAACATTATATAGATTGAGAAGAGCCATGACACACAGGGTGACTCGAATATGAATTGATAATTTAGAAGCAGTTCGTTTATATTGTCTGATAATTACAATGTGTGTGTGGGTGTGTGTATTATGTAATAATATCCCTCAATAGTTGGTATCTCTTAAATACTTTCAAATGCATTTATACAGTGTCGTAATTATAGTTCATACAATGCAATCAGAAAAAATTGCATGCCCTCTATTTTCATATATTGCTGCCCTCGAATTTTTAAATCTTTAAGTTTAACATAATAGTAGTATTAAGAGTTTTAAAGGGCAGCAATATGTTAAATTAGTTGGGTGCTACGTGCCCTCCAATTCAATATATTGCTGCCCTTTAAAACTCTTAATAATAGTATATTGTTGCATAAAATTATTTTATAAACATTATTATATATATAATTTCAATAATTTTACATAATGATTATTTATATATTCACTTTTTTCCTCCCTCTTTTTCTCCCCCCCCCATGCAAGGCTTCTTCTAAGTGCTTCTCCAACCAATGACTTCTATACAACTACTGTCTATCTACATTCCTAGTGATATACTAAACTACTCAATCAACATCATCTAATGGCAAAATGATCAATTAGTTATCCCTATGCAATAGCTATGCATCTCCATTCCCTGTAGTAATACACCAACTACTCCTACCCATAATGATCATCTACTTGCAAAAAACACCTTTGCTACAAACAGATGTATCTTAAGTCAAGGATGAAAAATATCACCCTACATTTGAGAATATCAAAATTCAAGCAGAAGCTTAAGGAAACAGAGAAGATTCCACTGCTTGACAGTTCATCAGGTTAGATATCTAAGGAGACTGAAATCAATATTCAGAATTACAATTTCAACACTACATTATCTTGGTTTATTTCCTGTCAATATGAGGCACCAGAGAAAATTTCGTGGCATGAGAAGGATTTCTGAGTATTTGAAATTGGCCCTGGAATCTACTATAAAACACCTATCAACCCTTGCTACACAAGGCAAATGGCGTAATCCTCAAGTGAAGTTAAATGTTTGAGGTGGCATCTCCTTTAACTTCCCTAAAGTCACTTGTTTGCCTATTATAAAACCTCAATGCTTATAGATATTTTCAAGTCCTTCAACAGAATCTGCTTCTGAAGGATCCTCTAGGCAACCAGAAGATCTTCATGTAAGGCAATGCAAAGCTAAAATCAAACATTTTTTTATGAAAATCATCATATAAGTCCTGACCTGCAGTCTCCACACTTGAACACATATATATAATAATAATAACAATAATACAATATATATAACACAAATAAAAATAAATGTGCTTCATATTTTATTTATTTATAGAACCATATAGAAAAGGATATTAGCATTTCTCACAATTATTGGGGTGGCATTTTTATTGCACAATGTTGAATATATATTAATAAATAAGGTAGGGTGGGGCGAATCCGGAAATATTTACACTTTTTAACTTTGAAGTACTGTAACTCAAAAACTAATTAATATAGAAAGCTGCTTTAAA
>JAYRBW010088150.1:0-21922 GCA_036023295.1 Invenusta paracnida
TTTCAACTATCCTATATTACCTACTACATAGTTCGCTTAGCTTTACTAGCTAACGACCTATTGCCATAGGTCTAGACATAAGAGAAACCTTAACTTATATTTGACATGGTAAGAAAACCTAAATCGGTAAGTTTTAAATAATTTTGATTATTATATTAATTTATGTGATTAAGCTACTAAATCATAAATCATAAATATTTCGGTAAAACGAGACATCCACATAAACACACACATAATATATGTGTATATTTGTAGTTGAGGGTATTCATTGAATATACATATGTATATATTAACCAGAATAATTTAAATATTTATATAATAGGAATACAATTAGCCATTATTATTGAAATAATACAGAGTAATACATAATTTTACAGTAATATTTTTATTTTTACGATAATCAGGAGTGAAACTCATTGATTAAATGTGGATATGTGTGGGAGTTAATAATTATGTATAAATCTTGAATAGAATACTTGCCTATGACTCGTCTGTCATAGTCTGTCATATTTTTTTACTCGTATTCGAATTTGTACCTAATGATCCCGATATCTTGTATATATTTATTAATATAATATAATATATAATACACATGTAATATAAATGCAGAAGTCTTTTAAACAGACGTAAGCCATAAAATTGTTATACTACGTTTGCTTTTATAATTAGACATAATATACGGAAATTTGCATAAACTGAACTAGTTTGATAGGTGATATCAAAAGTGTCCTGTATTTTAAATCTTCAAACTTATATATATGCGGAGAGATAATATATGCATATAATGTAAAACATTGATTCGAGATCAAAAGTGTTTTAGTCGTGAATAAAAACTAAAATATCGATCTCCCTGGTGATTAAAACCAGTGATGTCTTCCATTCAGTCTCTCAAATCTGATCAGTTGAGAACTAGTATTATCAGATATATCGGAAAGAAAAAAGGATGAGTAAAGAGAAAGAGGGAGAGAAAGAAATAGAGAAAGAGCAAGTGAGAAGGAACAGGGTTCCTCTCATCAGGCCGCTATAAGTGGAAGATGGTTTAATGGAGATTTTTAGAGAAAACTTCCAAGACTCAACATATCAATATCGTTTTCTACAGACTTAATATATTTATAGGTGGTGATTTCTAAGTCATCTCTATTTATGATGGTATTTGTCTAAATTGAGAAGAACTATATTCTTTCAAACTTTTTTTCTAGGAATAATTCTCATTATCTATCTCATCCATATATAAACATAGGAGGGATATTTTTGGTCTGATAATTAGTTTATTACGATAAACAAAGTAACGACACTACGTCTTATGGTCGGAAGTAAATTTTATTTCGACAGTACACCGGCTGAGCAAAAAGGTTGGAGATTAAATGTTGCGATTAAATTTCAAGCATTAATATAGACGCACTGTGAAAATTGGTTTAAAAAAATCGATAATGAAAAATTGCAATACAATCTTTAACTTTAAAATAGGTAATCGATGTTGAAGGAAAAATTGTCACAGCATTTTATACGAATTGAAATAAACATGATGAAATGACATCCCATGCGAAAGAATTTTGAATTAAATAACAACATTAAATAATTACATTAAATATTTAAAAAAAGCAAAGCTCGTGTTTTGTTAATTTATATTGCACTACATGATTCACTATTAATCATCCATATTATTTTTTTAATATTTGTAAAACTTTTTCCTTACTGTCCAATATGTCAAATATTTCTTATTTACTATAAAACTATTTTCATTTAAAATTCACTATACATTTTGATTTTATAAAAATAGTTGGTAAATTTTGAAACTATTATCTTGAACCTTTCCTATGTTTGAAAATATGGTACGTAAAACTTACATGTTTTCCATGTCAGTATGTACTAAGTTTCAGAAAATTTGTTTCAATATATATATATACAGATTTATCAAACAGTTTTAGATTATACCTTTTAGATTATAAAGAAATACATTTATGCAAGATAAAGATTTGTAGATTTATAACAAATTGTATAAATTTAAGATTTTCAAAGTACAATGTAGGTATATATATATTTTTAATCTAAAAATATATAATGTAATGTGCATCAAATTAATATAATACGTTTTCTTTTCAAATTTTTGATACAATTTCCTTTAACTAGGCATAATTAGTTTAACACTAACTTACAAGTATTTCTTAATAACCAACATTGGACTTATTGATCTTCATTTTCATGTTGTCTTAGTGAATTGTTCAAAATATGAACATACTAACAGAAAATTATACATCACAAATACAAAAACTAAGAAATGTCTACACGGTTTTAATAATAATAATAATTTTAAATATTATGTCGACAGTTGTTATAAATGAAATAGTAAAACATAATTATAATTTGTTTTAAGTATATATTTATGGGTTAATCTTCCATTCTTAACTGTAAACGTTAAATAATAAAACGATTTATGAGTATATTATATTTATAAAGGATTATGCATACAGTAACGTTTGAAATTTGTATTTCTAATTATTTAATAGAATCTATTTTTGTATTTTCTGGAAAATCAAGCAGATGGCGATATTTTTATGTGTTAAAGAAGCGAAATGAAACACGATTGTTATTCAGGGATTGAAAACGCTATTGTATATTTATAAAATATTAAAATAATGTATTTAGGCAGTCTAACTCGAAATACACCACACATTGATTAAACGTTGTTTTTGTTTTTGTATACATATCATAGACTTTATATGATTGAGAGATATTTTAAGCGGAAACAAATTTGCGTTGCACAGTAAACTAAAAGAGTGGATGGATTTGTCATATTTGAAAAGATGCTTCTTTTCTCTTCCTTCCAATTTGGAATTTACGTAAATGAACGGAATTGCAAAGGCGTATTGAAATAGCTGACCAAGTAGAGCTGTTGCCTTTGTAATAAAAGATTTTTCGTTCAAGGCTGTTATATTTCCAAAATTCAATTTTAAACCTATCAAAATGCTAATCTTACTTTTTTTACAAACTTTTAATTTTAAAGGCTCAATTCAAAATTTGTTTACAATGCACAGAAATTGATTAAAAACATAGATTGTTTTATCTCATTTCTGTAAATACTTTGATTTGAAAAAGCTACAATAATTATTTTGCAAAAAGTAAAAAAAAAGTGAGGTCTTAAGACGGCTCTACATTCTTGCTTAAATCGATTGTAAAAAGGAGTATGAATAAGCTTTAAGTTTAACTTTCAAATAATAGTTGATCTAACACTGACTGTGTCTTCGGCTTCTACTGTTGCGCTACTTTATAAAGATAGAAGACGCTGCTTGCTATATTATTTCGAGTAGTGTTTTAAACTCAGTAACCTCAAAAATACTAGTGCTCGACAGCTCAACAGGCAGTCTGACACTGAACTAATACTGAATGTCGGGATAGTATCATTTAAAGAAGAAACTATGCCGACAAGGTTTTTTCGATCGAAATAAGATATATTCTTGCACAAGGAAAACTGTAAATGAATACTCTTACAGTATACATTATTGCATTATTAGAAATTATTTCATTTAGACTAATTATATCTAACTATAAATAGTTCTATTGTGTATAGTTTTTGAATTAATGAAAAATGTAATTATTCTCTAAAATATTGTAATTTATATTTAACGTAAGCATAAACTTAAGCGAAATGATATTAAATTATTGAAATATTGTATGAAAACAATTATTATACAGTTATATAAGTCTTTGTAACGTTACCCATGCTATACAACATTTCATTAATGAGATATTTTAAATAAGCGTTTATCATTAAGTTAAAATCAGTACATTTTCCTAAAAAGTTTATTAAATTATTAAAATTTATTAAATCAGTACTAATCTCATAATTTAATTATATCTCGAATGCTGTTTTACAATAAAACTATGTGCACTCAAAAATATAATTTTTCCTTTATTTTTTATTTGGTAAAATATAATAACTAAATTCTTAGATTCTTAAATTTTTAGATTTTACACATGTGTAGATTAGATTAACTCAAAGTATATATTCATACTTCGCTGTCTACAAAATTATTCTATTTTAAAAATTAACCAAATAACATATTTCAAAGCAAAACTAATACCATGCAATTATAATTGTTATGTCACTTAAGTTCATAAAACGTTTAGAACGTTCATTGGTTTTATCAGAAAAGTATCTATAAAGTTAAATATGTTTCCATCATTTTGCAAGGAGGAATTACAATAATTTACTGTTAAACCTTCATTTAAGACACTTTTCATCAAGAATATGAATTACACACCTTCAAAGCAGAAATGTTTTAGATTATATAAATTATGAAAATGGATAATTAATCAATTAAATCAATTTTATTGAACATTGTACATCTTTATTCTTTTTTTATTTATAAATACATACAAAATCATTCTTACTCAATAATAATGTTCTTTTTTAATCCAAATTTATTATACGGAATAACCTATTTTTTTGTTTCATATTTTAGTAATCAAATAAAAATACATCGATATACATCATTTATCATTTATAATTTATAATTTTAGACAATATTTTACGAATATATTATATACATATACTTCCTATTTTTAAATACATACATGAACTATACAAATAATTTTTTTCACATTTATATATTACTACAAATCAAGCGTAAATTACAGATATTCCTTTCACAATGTTAAACAATTGTCTGTAGTGTATCAAATTAATGTATTATATCACAAAAAATATGCTCGCATTGTAAATTAGAAAACAAGAAAAATCCCCTAAATATAACCTTTGTAAGCAACCAAGCAAAAGTTCCTTTAATATTATCTGTATGTATAGTCGGAATAAATATTTTAGGACGTATAGACGTATGTTATGTATGGGGCGTATAAGATGTATAAGACGTATAGAACGTGTAGGACTTATTATGACGTATTGTATGTATAGGACGTATGGGTTTGTGTTTTAAATGATCGTTTATCGGTTTTGTGTTTAATAAAGGGATGTTTAATAAGTCATGTATGTTTTGTTCAACTTCCAACTAACGTATAGGTTATTAAATTTCAGTAATTTATTAACTTGGAAACGTTAAAATTATATTTGTAAAAATGTCGACGATTTTAAAGTAAGAGAATTATGTTTTAGTTTAATATATTTTATGAGAATTCTGCTGCGAACATATAGACATGTATGTACATATACAAACTGAACTACCATGTTAAGTTCTATTGAATATCGATCTTTCTATATGAATACAAATTCTTTATACAAGCTTCCTTTACTTTTTACATTATTGATTTATCTATTATTTAGGATATTTAAATTGTAGCAGTAAAAATGTTTTATACTTTATGTATCAAAATAGATAATTAGATTTAATTTGTGTTTGGTTTATTTGCATATTGTCTAATCCTTTGATTATTAGTTAGTCACTTGTCTTATGTCCTATGAGATGTAGGTTTTTTAAACAACCGAAAACCTTATTTATCAACATTTACAGAATTCAATTAACTAAATCTAAATAGATGACTTTATTCTAGTTTTCTTAATGTATTAAACAATTAACTGTTTTTATATAAATAGTCATAGTTCTGTATTGTATTGTATTGACAATATACTGTAATGAACAGATGACATCTAATTAAAGATGTTATGTTTAGTAATATTAATTTGACATTAGGTAAACACACTTTTAATGTTTTATATACATGATTTATGATTTAAACTAAACATTATATTAATAATATTATATATTTGAATAGTAAACAGTAATTTAGATTTTACTAAAAATATACAGCTTTCCCCGGCTGGTTGTACATGCATGATATTACTAGGTATGCTCTATAATAACATTGAAAAAATAACTATTTTTTATGGTATCATATATAATCGCATATTATTACATGAAACCTCAAATGCATGATGATGACTTTAAAATGACGATGCGCTATCCTCAGTTACACTGTCAAACTTCTAAATTAGGATCAAGAAGTTCGAACTGTATAATTGGAGTAAATAGTGTAGTTGTAATATGTAAATTATTTTCAGTTAAAAACCTTTTATTTGAATTAATGATACATTCACATATATATTATAGTTGATTGTGCATTAAAAATACGTATACTCACAGATAAAATATGTAAATGTTTAATTTAGTATTTAGTATTAAGTATTTTCTCCATTACTTTTTACATAATCAATCAACCTTTCTACAAAAAGTCTATTAAGCAAGTGAAATGACTGAGCATGTATTTATCTGTTGAAGATTTATTAAAAAAGTATCCAATTAGTATTATAAGTTATCAACTTGAACTGCTTTACAACTATGCAGACAAAGTTTAATTATTTCACGAAAAGGTTTCTGCATCTTTGTGAAATAATTAAAGATAAACACCATTTTCTGGATCTTATGAAAACTATAAGTGTCCCATTGTTTCGCTTATATCGAATAAATATTTATTTTTAGTGTGACTACAACGGTATACGGCATTATATATATATATACTCGTAGGAAAAGAATAATTGAGAATTTTATTTTAATTATCATCATTAAGAACTCTTTTTGTACATATACACAGTATTTTACTTATTATACTATGTGTTTGTTTCTATTATTTTTTGCGTTTTTTATATGTCTTCACCGTTTTATAATGGCATCATCGGAACCATTAGATACACAAATAGATCTATACACATCAGTGTACTAAAGCAAAATTAAGCAGATTAATTAGAAAAATGAGAAATTCATTGAAGAAGAAACAAAAAGCCATTTAAAATAATCTCAGAATACAAAATCATGTTTGCAATCTTTCATGTAGGGTACAATGCTTTTAAATAATTTGCGTTAATGATGGACGGAAAATGTGATTTACATTTTTTATAGTTATTTAAACTAATCAAATCCAAATTTCACAATTACTTATAAATATTATACACTATTTTTATGTAATTTAATATACAATGGAAACATAAGAACACCTAAAACTCTTGACTTAAAGCCTAATTCCTGAAATATTTATATTATATTATACTGAATAATACACTATTTGTATATTTCTTAAAAACTTTAATATGCTTAAATAAATTTATTTTGAGGTACAGTCAATCATGTTGGCGGCACTATACGTACTATTTATTGGTAAGTTACAAAAATAGTGTTATGCATTTTAACTACAAGTAATTATCAAATAAAATTGTGGACTAATTTGGGAACAATTAAATTGTTCCATAATGCATAAAAGACATAAAATTAAACCTTAAAATTATAGGTATATCTAAACAAGAAATTACTAACTGATAGATTAATTTAAAAACATAGAATAAAATTATTATTAATAAATGCTGACAAAGTTACAAATTTACAAATTTACAATGTTATAATATATTGTAGAATTTAGATAATAATATTTAGTTAGAAATAATAATATTATTATTACATTTTATAAATCATATATAATATTTGGTGTCGTTTACATAGTAAGAAATGAATACTATCTATGCTCTCTTTTTTTAGTTACAGACAGACTTCAGAGTTGCTATTTGGAGAGAAGATTATCTTTTCCTAAAAATGTTTATATTTAAATGATTGCCTTACTATATTATAGGCCACAAACACCAATACCATAAATCATGTTCTTCGTAAACAAAGGAAATATTTTGTTTTAATGCATTTTGCATTACTAAATCTTAACAAAAGACAATACAGATTTATAAATAAGCTCTTAAAATAGGAAAAATATGCCATTAATTTATCAAAGTTGCAATTTATGACTATAAATCAATATATTGCTAAGTTCACCTCTCCAACAGCTGCATTCGCCATCTTTTTATCTCCTAAACCTTACAATATTAAGGTATAAAAAAAGATCCAAACAATATATTAAGTTGAGTTATTTACGCATTTTAATCAATTTTAAGTTTCCAACAACTTTTTACTATCATATTTATTTTTATAATAATTTGTAGAATGTTATAAAATTTAAATATAAATATAAACAAGATTTCTATTATATTTTTCTAAATAAAATTAAAAAGCAAGAAATCTATTAGAAAAATATCAGAATGCACTTATTGCATAACTAAAATAATAATTATATGAATTTTTTTGTATGTTAACAATTACATTTGATAATGTGATAATGCTCTTCTCCACTTCAGCTCATAATTGTATCTAATAAAATATGAAAATAAATAAGGTTAAAGCAAGTATGAGCAAAGGTCATCACTAATACTCTCAGATTAGTGTTACTGTGTACCTAATCGATTATTAGGTTAAATTATTTATTACCTACTTCATATAATATATTTAGTAATATTGATTGTAGAGGTAGGCCTAATACTAATAATAATATGACTTATGCATAAGAACATCCTTTTACAAGATTTACAAAATAGAAATGTTTTTAAGTCAATCGAATAAAGTTTTATGTGTTCTTTAATCATATTCAAAACTTTAAACACATCGCTTAAATAAATCAATAATGCTTGTACTTTAAAAATATTCACATACTATTTACTGGAAAATAATATTTTTTTAACTTATTATAGAAATCAATTTAAATATTAACATTAGTTACACGTTGTTTGTTTTCATAAACATTGTATCGTACAGTAATTCATAACGAACATAGTAATAATTGTGCTCATCGGGAGAAATATATTATTACTTTCTCCTCTCTTCACCGATATATTTCAAAGTTACTTATGAAAATATGAATTAATTCGATGGGTCTATGCATTTATGATTATTAAACATACTGTTTTCTCTTTATACATATATATATATATTAATTTAAATGTTATGTTTATAAATTATAATACTATGTCTCGTAGTAAAAGTCCAGGAATCTTAATTACATTTCTCTTAAAAGCTGATTAATTGTACGCTTCAATTATTAATTAAGACTTTTCCAACTCATTTTAAATAACTTTTTGAATAGATTTCAAACCTTTAAAATATGAAATTAATTTTGTAATTTAAAAAAAGTGTCCTGTTCTGTAAAATTCGGTTATTGACATTTTTATTAAAATGCATAGTCATGTGACAAATATTTTTGAGATTATACATGAAAAAAGAGAGAGAGAAATATAGGCGTCAAATAATATCATCGAAACAATATTATCGTTCGAAGGTTCTTCAATAAGAAGTGTTTATTGAACTTTTCATTTTATCCCTTCTTTCTTACTAGTTGAAGCTTGTATGAATTTTGTGATCAAACTAGTTTGTCATAAGATGATTGCTTTTTAATGAATAAAATCCACAAGTTCGGCTTCTAGTAAATATTTTCTACGTAGAGTGTATTATATTTACGGCAACAACAATTCTTCATAAAGCTATGTATCTTCTTAGGATGAAGTCCCAATAGGTCCTTCTGTTAATGTCGGAAGAACTCGTTTAAACAGCATCTCATCAACAACTGGTTTTTCTGCTGTTCTTGTTTATTTATCCATTTTCTTTGAGTATCACGCGGCTTATCAAGATAGTAAATCTCTTGAATTTGATCACGAAATTATATCAAAGATTCCCAAGAAAATGCGCATGATACTAGCGGGTGCTCTTTTGCAGCTATAAAAATATCACTTCTCCCTCGTTCTAGTCAAACAATCACCAAATTGTTAACTACAAATATAACGTAAAACACACAACTATTTAAGTTTAGAATGGTATTTTTTTCTATAGAGTTCGATATATTCATGAAATTATACAGTATCTGCTTGAACACTGCTTTCTCGTTTAGTTTTAAAAATTACACAAACAAAAAAGTCATCGTCGATCCCAAAAACTTTCTTTTGAATAATTAACCCGTTTAGAAAATAGTTTTTTTAATCTTCATAAATTAACAATTTCACACCATACACACATTTAATTATATACTTTGCGTTCCCAAAGGATAACGTGTTTTTCTTTCATTTCTTAATTACCAAAGATGTGTTTGTATAGTGAACATTTATAAACTTAAAAGTATCTGAACTAAATTGATATTTGTTACATAAATCTATAATGAACGGAATTTAATGAATATAATATGATATCAATTGACATCAATTAGTATTGAATGCAATTCTTTTTTACAATCGCTAAAATGTATACATATCTCCTATTTTAACAAACAAAAGTGTCTTACTTTGAATGAAACATGAAATCGTTTGATATATATTTAATAGCTTAAGACAAGACGTCTGGCACCAGGGTATAATTGCCACATTTTATGAGATTGAATTCTTAAATAAACTAAGTGTGCGCATACATACAAATTAAGATTAACTTAATAATAATCGATAGTTTTAAGAGTAAGAGCTTATTTTTATGCTTTGTGAGTTTATTTATATATAGTTAACTATAACATTACGTATAGTTTACTTATTCACAATTTATGACTATAATGTATTATAAATGTATATATACCTGCAATGCGGTTAATCAAAAAAAATATCAAATTACAAAAAATGATGTTTATATTTATGAGAGAAAAACATAATTCACATTGTAGAACTACGCGCACTTGTGTAAATGGGTAGCTAATACTTATTGTAATTCAATCAAATATATAGTAATGAATTTGCCTGGTTCACCACATAATGCATTTAACTTAAAAATATCTCTATTTCTCTGATAATAGATTACCAATCTAGCTCACATTTACAGTATAAACCCAACTATTATGCCCTTCATATAAGTAAAGCACACAGAGTAATAAACTATTAGAGTAAAACCACCAAACAGATTCTAAATGTCAAGTTAACATTACAATTGCAAGTAGAAGAAAAAAGTGATACTATTTTTAACCACCAAATAATGTCGTGTTTTAAAAACTAAATATTGGTTTTTATAAAGTATGCTCAATGCGGATATGTGACGTTCTCTCGATAGCAAAACATCCAAAAGGTTGTAATTTTTAAACCATTTAATGTCATCAAACAAAACATTATTAAACCTGCCAGCAGTGGTATAAAACAATGCAATGAAATAATTTTAATTACAAATTTCAAATAAAAATGTTTGCCAAATAGATATAAATTTGTTTTAAATAATTTTATATATTTAAAAGATGTCGAAACTATGAATTGAGAGAACTAAAGCATTTCAATACTTTTTGTTGAATATCGATCTGTTCAGTTGGTTTTTTGAATGAATGACCTATTTATTATAGCAGTATAACATTTTAAAAACACTACAATATCAAAATGTTTATTGAATTTTTAAATAACTGAAATAAATTTGTGCCATATAACGTACGAGAAAAACATAATTATGCGTTTTTCTTATTATAACAATTATATTTAACGAAAAATATATTTCTTTTTGTCGACATCATAGAGTTTTACTTGAATGATGTGTTAATTAAATTCTTTAAGAATACAAATATTGTATTTAATTTCAACATTTCTGGAATAAAATTTATACTAGCTGTATTATATTTCGTTAAATGAAATTATTCTGACAATTATATAAATTTTTAAATATTTTTATACATAATGTATTAATATATTAATATATATAATGTATTAAAAATACTATTATATAATACAGGCTTAATAAATATTATACTTTAAATTATTAAATTATTAATAAAGTCATGATTAAAATGAGAATGAAAACCTAATTAAGCACAGCTATTAAAATATATTTTAAAAGATGTAAGATTTGACAAATATCCCAGTATATGACTACATGTTTACATAAAAGTAAAGGCATAATACACACATTACTTTTGTAATTAAATGTCATTTGTAAAAAATAATGTGTAACAAATCTAGTATAGAAAAATAACACCTATTTCAACATAATTGAAAAGACAATGAAAATGAAAATAGTATTTTTTAAATAATTGTAGAATAACGTAAACGTTTTAGTACGAGTTCGTCATAATCATTTTTTAATATTAAAGTGAAATTACTTCTCTTTATGGTATTGTGTTTGCGTGCATACACCTATAATGTTATATTTGTATATTTATACAAGCTGCATACAATATATGTATATATATATAACCTTTGTTTTTAAATTATTAAAAAACTTATCAAAGATATGTGTACTAGAGCTTGGACTCCTGTTATATATTCTAAATGTTCTATATTTATTATTTGTTGGCTGTTTACCTTCATTGGTGAGAAGTAGAGCATCTGCCCTTTCTGTTTTATTTCAACAGATTCAATCGTGTAAACAAAGAAACATTAAATGGGAAAAGTATATTTTGAATCTCTAATTATTAAAGTTAGTTTGTCATGACAATATAATATACTATAGAGCCAAAGCATTTATGTTTAAATTATCGTGCATTTTCAAAGACCATAATATTTACAACTCTAAGATAGACTGCGAACTATACCTACTATATAAATTTACATAAAGGAGAAAAAAGATTTTTAAATCAGAATAAACATTGTCTACAATTAAAATTTAAATTATTAAAATTTAAAATATTTAGTAATGTGTGTTCAATCAATTTACTAAGCTTAACCATTATTTATTTATAACTTGATGTGAATAATTTTTTTAAATTTTCTATCGTTTTTATTGATGCTTTTACATTAAATTAATTTAAAATGTTATATGTCTCCCCATATTAATATAATGTATGATACAATATTTCAGTTTATGATGTGCATGTTTTGATTCTCTAGATAAAGTTATAAATATATGTAATTTTAAAGACTTAAACACTTGAAATTCTACATTTGTTACAAATCATTAATAAAATAATTAATACATTAACAATATATTCGCATTTAGAAAACGGGATTTTAAATTAATAAATATATCTATATACAATAAGATTCTGTTTGTGTGTTCATTGCTTGAGCGTAAAATACTTCAAACCAAACTTAAAATACCATTTATAACCTAACTTCCCCAATTTTAATCTAAATAAAACACTAAATAAGTATCAAATCTTTACAAAAAAGTTTATGTGTCTATTATCTACGTATTTTCCGCACCTTGATCGTTTTTCCAGATATGGTGGTGAATTTATATATTATTATTATTATTACTTTGCGTTATTTAAATTTATTTAACGAACAAAATTAGAAAAAAACTCATCTTATGCAGAAAAAATGTAATACTGTTTTAATCAAATAAATTAAATAAATTAAATAAACTTCACTAATCAAATAAATAACACTGATTAATATTCAAATTAAGAAGTTACACAATGTAGTAGTTACACAAATACTATTTCTGTGAATTTTATTATTGCGTTATTTTTATTATTAGATTAAAAAAATGATAAGTGTCTAAATATCTTGTTGCTCTAAAATATCAAAATATAATTTTATAAAGTACAAGAATTATCTGTCTAAAAATCGATTGTTATCAAAATATAGCGCCGTTAACATCCGCTGCCATTTTCAAGGACCCTATTCTAAGTCTAAAAATATTCAATCTATCTATTTTATAAATAAGTAAATAGATTTTCCAATTAAAAAATATGTTAAAGGTGATTATATAGTCTACTCCGATCGTTACGTATCAAGACGATATTACCCATAAAGATATTTAGGGGAATAAAACCGACACATTATACATTCTTCCATTTTTTTATAACATGAGCAGAAAATACCAGCAAGCAAATTTATAACTTTGGTCTAATAGGCACGTTCTGTACTGCTGCTTAAAGGTAATGTGAAAATTTCAAAAAGGGCAATACTTATGCCAAGATCATAAATGAATAAAAAAGTAAATGTAAATTAATCGATTACTTTTGTAAGTAATTATTTCAGAATATAGAGAGATAATTATAAATAGAATTTCTATAGTATATAAGTATAGCTTTTTGTTTAAATACAGCTCAGGGTAAACTATCTAGAACAACAAATTGTGATGGGAACAAATTCTGAAATACTATCAAATGTAAATATAAATTAGGCAAACATTATTTTACTTATATAAATGTAAATATTTGTATATTTTATTAGGTAAGCATTGCGAAAAAGTCAGGGACTTCATGTGATAAATAAATCAGAAATCGAACGAATAACTCTAATTATAATTAGACATTGAAAATAAAAAAAATCATAAATTTCAGTTCAAAACATTCGCTTATTAAGGAGAAACATACATTTATTCAATTTGATGCAATTCATTGGTGTATGGGAATGGTTGGAAATGTATGAAAATATATAAGGACGGTCAATTTACAAATTAAGTAAAATATCGATAGATAAAATATAATAAACACAAAGTATAAAATATATCTTTATCTGACTGTATTTTAGTAAAATGGTTTAAAATGGCAGTGAAAATAGTTTTTTTATTGTAATGTTGCATCACTTTGTCACATATGTGTAGTATAATATCTATTCGTATTAATAATTTTATACAAAATAATTACAATATTTAATAGTAATAGTTATTACAATTTTTGAGATCTGTTTAAATTTACATTTACTTGTTCTTATAACATAAAACAATTATTTATACATGAATCAAATAATTAAAATCTGCAGATTGGTCTTCAATATTTCGGTAATGAATAAATAATAAATAATAATAGAGTTGACAAAACTCACCAGCTCGCCCAAACGGTTGAAGCACAGAGAGGAGATGAATGCGTCCTCGGAAAATTTGAGAGATGATGTCGTTTCATCATTCTACTTGAATCGCCTGACGTTCTACAAGTTCTTCCGCTGTATATACTCGTATATTAATATTTTACTACTATTTCTATTTATGTATATAGTAATACACGTTGAACAGGTTCAAAAAGCTCTGGAGAAATTGGTTGTGAGCACAAGAAATCACTGGTTTTGTTTTACGGATCCTATAAGTACGTGTAGGTATATACTGGCGGATGACATGGAGTATTTTATTATTAATTAGCACACAAAGCAAACGTAAGATCACAACAATAGCACTTAATCAGTTGCAGTACTCTTCTTTAGGCTAAATTCTGTTCAATGTCGAAAGAAAATGTGATAATATATGACGTCTACTACCGAGCAATCTATAACTTCACTTTCTCAATGGTAGTGAAGTAGTTATTTCACTTGTTTGCCGGCGACGTATTTGAGGAGATATGGTATTTGTCGTTAAAGGACTGATTTGATTGGTTGAGACAATATTTTGGGTTGGAAGATTATAATTAAAGTATGTACCAGTATGTCATGAGTAGTTGTATATTAATAATATAAATATATATATATACGATATATCTGACTATATCAATGTAGATTTTAATAATTGAATAAAATAAATCGATTATCATTTTCTAAATAGCACTTATTTATTTAAAGAGATTTATCATCACAATATTACTGAATTAAAATTGAAAATAAAATAAATTAAGTTAATATGTGGAAGAAAAAGAACACGTAAAATTCCTTGAATGAAAATATTATAAAGTTATGTGTTTGGTGAAGACACTGTACATATCCATTTAGTTTACCATCTACTATCATATGTGTATACGGATCAAATAAATTCGTAATGTAAATAATTTTTTGCCGTTTTTATTTTATGTATGAATGAAAAGAAGTAATTTACTTTTGAATAGACTTGTCAATTTAAAAAATGGAATAATACTTGTATAATATAATATATTATTATATAATGTGTGCACACATATTTTCATCGTTAACATTGAGAATTATTTAAATTATATTTTTCTAAAAAAATTATATTTTTAGTTAAAATAGTCTGAGCAAGTATGATACCTAATAAACAATGCACACAGTTAAATGTACTTTTAAACTATTACATTAATGTATTTTGAAGATAATCTATTTTAAACTACTACACAATCAAATATTATTTTACCTATTTGTCCTGTCGAATAAACATAGTCTACTTAAACTTATAAACTTAAGTATTATATTGACAACGTTTTTTACAAATTGGAATGAACTACTATTTGGAAGATAAAAATATGCATCCAGGTATAGGTATTTTTAGATTTATAGGTATACATATTTATATAAAACAATAAATAAGTTTACGAAACAATCGGAAACCACTTTTTTAACGGGTTCGGATCCATGGCACAACCCCCCATTTAACAAAATCCTGACTGCGCCACTGAAGTCAATAATGTCGAATAATAGCCACGATATAAATTTTAAATTTGTATTTATATATTCCAAAATTTCGCAGCTCTGTAAGAAGATATTCATAGAATAAAAATGTATTTTGTTATATATTGTATATATATATTATATAACTATAATTTATGAATTCTTTCAGAAAAAAACAACATTTACGATAACAGATTTGTATATTCAAAAATTGTATAAATATCATTTGACTTTTCTTTTATATTCCACAGTAAAGCATTACTCGTTTTTTATCAAGATTATATTTATATGTATATATGCAGATGTACATATATATTTTGGTGTTTTACTATTATTGCTAATTAAAAAATATTGGTAGTTCAGTAAATATTTTTGGTTTTTAATAATTTTTATAAATATTTTTTTTATAGAATATTTGTAAGTAATGTGCGCACTTTGATATGTATATATATGAATATATCAGAACTATATTGAATAGGAAAACAATCAACAATATATTAAAATACTTTGTCTTTGTATTGTACAACAAATTTTGAGACGAAAATGTCCGCTTTTCAGGTAAAACTATAATATGAAAATGGTGGACAATATTACTTAATCGTCTAGAACGGTAAATTGTACAACAAATTTTGAGACGAAAATGTCCGCTTTTCAGGTAAAACTATAATATGAAAATGGTGGACAAAATTACTTAATCGTCTAGAACGGTAATTTGAACAAGAAAAATAAGACTACACACAAGACGGGTTAAATATCATTACCGACAAAAAAACAATTGAAAAATGACATAAATAGATAGAAAAAGTGAAATTATCGAGAATTAAAAGTTAAGAAATAATTAAGGCACTGTTAGTAGTAAGAGTTTTTTAAGGGGGATTATATGTTTTAATTAAAATGGCTTCATTGATCATGATATCAAAGTTAAAAAAACTTACTGTAATTATTTCAAAGGAATCGTAAGCGAAAATATTATTACAAATATTATAGTTCACTAGATGAATTTTTATTGAAGATTTTCTTGATCAATGCTTCTTGTTTTAGTTGTCAGATGTCTTTTGCTTTAACCAATGTAAAACATATTCGTATCACACGAACAAAAGAATTTGTAGACAATCTAAGTCTTCAAATTAATGAGTTTTTGATTTTAGTAAAAAAGTTTTTTTTCTTCAAAATAATGAAAAACGCAATTGATGTTTAAATTAAAATGAATTGTAAAAAGATTCATTAACTTTTTCGAAAGATCATCGATGGTTTTCCAAGGTAAGGTAATATAATACATATATATAAGACAAACATTAGTACAATTACTGATGAATTGAAAAAAATTTGCGTCTACAATTTTTGTATTAGTTTTTTTTTAAATTTAACGAGGATAATTATAATTGTAATTAGAGAAGAATTCGAAACATTTAATGTCTTTATAAAAAGCTAATTAGAAAAACAACAGAGGTAAGCCCGATGTAAGAAAAGGTATATCTATACATGTATAAAGTCTAGCTACTACATATATACAAATTTTCCACTTGATATACGACAGAAAGCTTGATAATTCATGTAGTGACACCTGTAGATGTTTCCTATGAAGTACTACACGAATCATAATCAAAAGATTCTGGAGGTTAACACAAGTATCAAGAAAAGGGAAACTACTAATTTTAATTAAAACACATAATCCTTCCTGCAATAGAACTCTCACTGTTAACGGTGTCTCCATTTTTTTAAATATTTTTAGCCTCCGTAATTTCTTTCGTTTCACAATTTCTATGTAATGTTTATAATGTTCTTTAATGCCATGTAATATAGGTATCCTGCTATTTAATCCGGCCTCTATGTATTTTGCATTTTTTGTTATTCTTGTCCAATTTATTATTTTAGACGATTGTGAAATATTATCCGCCGATTTCAGATTTGATATACCTGAAGAGAGGACAGTGTTGTTTCGAAACGCGTTGTGCAATATAATATATTTAAATTTATTGTAGACCGATTTCATTATATCAAACATTAAAAAGGAAAAGACTTACAATTATAATCAGTGACATCCTTCCAATAATTTCAGATTTTGAATTGTACTTTGGAAATATATTTCCACATTTCCAATAAATAATAATGGCATCGAAATTTAATTCTTCAGATAGATTGTTTTTAATTAAATCGTGTTGAAAAATATCTTTAACGTTGTATTTATAAACTTTTAATTTCTAAGATAATACTCTAATGTAAAAACCGATTTCGTTTATTCATTAACTAAATTACTTCATTTAAAATAAAATCTCTTTTAGATGATTTCTTCATCTATTTACTAATGAATCTACTAATGATACAAAACTGTTCAAATAATCTTACTAGCGTTTTGCATTTCTGATTTTATAAACTGGAACAGATATACAAAATATTCAAATGAAACAGAGTACCTAAATGATTATTATTGCCTAGCTGGTATATTAATTAGTTCGTCAAAATAAAATTTTGAACAAACAATTCTTAAATAAAGAAGTAAAACAGGTTATATCATTGACGTTGTGTTTATTTTTTAATAATAATAATAATAAAAATAAATATGAAAGTAAAATTATAAATAATATAAGACATAATGTGTATTTAAGCCACAAAATAATTATTACTACAATGTGTACTGTCTATATTTCAATAATATACAGATTTACGTAGTGTAATATACAAATACAGTGTTTTTTAGTATACAGTAAATTAACAATTATAACATTATGATGCATATGTGTAGTCAATTACGTATACTTTTCTAACAATAAATAACATATGAATTATTATTAGTATTTTATGTACAGTCAAATATTATAATTCCTCTTTAATAAATAACAGTCTTTCATTACTACCAGTACTCTAAGTATACACCATTACGTTATGCAATTAGACAGTTTCAATAATAAATATATAATTATAAAGATATATTTACAGTTTGAAATAGCTTTGATAAATAAAACAAGCAGCGTGCTGTTTCCAAATGTTTTTTTATTTAGTTAATGAAGTTTCAATGCTCTTTTTTGTTTTCAGTTTCGTTCATTTTTTGTTCATTGAATGTGGTTTAATTTATTGGTTAAATTATTCACATTTTAGTTTCAGTTTCGGTTTCGTTAATAAGGTCGATTACTTTTATTCTTTCTTGACCGTTTCAGTTTTCTCCGAGGCGGCATTTTCCTCTGACAAAGCCTCGTCCAGCTTCTGAATCTCTGTAAGCAGATCGACTTCGTAGGATGTGAGATTGAACTTGAACCCGGCGCACATCTCTCGATCCTGCTCCTCTGAGTTGGAGCTTAAGCCCGCAAAGGCCGCCGCCCCAGCCCCTGCCCCCGCCTCCCCTCCGCTTTCCTTGCCCTGGCCCAACTGACCCGGTGGCTTGAGGTCGTCCTCCTCCCGTAGCTGAGTTCGGTGATGGCCTTTTAGTGGTTGAGGGGCATTTTTGTCTTCCAAGCTTGTCGAACCTTGGTTCCTTCAGTGAGGGAAACAAGGAGGGTGATCAATATGGTAAATTTTCACAGTCATTATTGGGAATTATGATTAATGACCGAGTGTAATGAGAATAGTTGAGAAATAAATATAAAGAAAAATCTAAAATTAACAATTAACAGTTAATAATTACTATTAATTATTATAAATTGCTATTATTATTTATACTAAAAGCAAAATTATATTTAAACGAAATAATAAATGTGAGTATCAGAAATATCAAGAAAATGAAATTTAAATATGAAATAAATTTGCAATGTGATTAACAAATAATTATTTTAAAAGATGATAAATGATAAATGAATCTCTAAATAGAAAAAAAGAACATTTCTGGCAATCTGTACTTTGTATTTTGTAAAGTTTCTCCCTAAAATAATTATATATGATGGATGTCACGTATAAGTGTCCGACGATGATTGTGGGGAATTCTGTTCACGGTGGATACGAATGTGGGTCGCAACTGCAGATGGCGATGCACATAGTCTTCCACATAAGTTGCAGTTTAGATTAAATGTATGAATTGCTTGATCAGGTTCCTCTCTTTTGAGCCTTATTGTGCCATTACTTTCAATTGATGGATGTTTAACCTTATTGAGTACTTCCAAATTGCTTACTTTTGCCTCCAAGCTGATTTTTACTATTTTAGGCCAGCAACATGGTTGCAGATATTCCAACTATCGAATGTGGCGGCTGTATGTGTGTGTATCAAATGTACTCAAATCGACAGCCTTGTAGATATTTTTATAATAGTAACGTTACAAACACGATTATTGAAGCGTTCAAAGGACGAGCTAGCCTCTGCTAGATGGTTTAAGATTTCATGGTCTAACTGAGCATCATCACTTAGAATACTTTCCAAGGGGGCAAAAACATTTGCAACTTATAGGCGTATCATTCTATTCTCGGTTGAAACATGACTTCCGTCTTGACTATGCTTATTGGTAAGCTCAGATTCTTAGTAGCAGAAAAGAGAATGTTCATATAAAGATTGCATTGAAACCCTTGTTTAGAATTTCTATAAAAACGTGATACAATTGTAAAATTCTGAGAGAAGTTGTTTCATAGGGCGATTGTGTCACAGAAGGCGATGGCACAGCTTCCTTAACATCAGTGTTAACGGAGAAACAATAAAAATGCATATCTACTCAGAGAAGTCCATGTATACTGAATTATGCACTTGTTCCAGTATATTAATAACTGTTTTTCTGAAATCCCTTGCTCAGTTAATCTCTTTCGCATAGCATCTTCTGCTAAACGCTTTTGTAAGTCTATGAAGGTGGCATACAGATCATTATTCTGCTCTATAGGCATTTGTCCCGAAGTTTCCTTCCAGTAAGTACATTGAATAAATATATATTGTATATTGTATATTGTATATATATATTATGCAATACTACAATAAAAACCAAATTTGATTTTGTAAAATATCTGCAAAGTGATACAATAATAAAACAACATTCTATCCTATACAAAAACATATACAATAGATTGTCAATTTAAATTGTATTTTTGGTTTTGTAAAATTTGATTATACATTTATGTAATAAATATAAGTACTTATACGTTTTAACATAGTTATAATATGCGCATTATTGTATAATGCAATAATCAAATTGAATGTTAATGACAATCTATAGTTCAATCAAATTTGATTTTTATTTCGATGAATTTAAACACAATTTATTTATATTTCTTTGTTTTACAGTAGCGTTTATTTAAAAACTTTTAACTTGTAAATTCTGATATAAAATTAAAATATTGTAAGTTTTAAAAGTATTCATAAGTGTAGATAATGTGCATATCGAAAAAAATGTTTGTAAATAATATCTGTAATTTAGACTACACTATAAATAGTGTATTGTCTAAATTACAGATATTTATTACACATAAATAATCAGATACACCTAGTATGTGTTTATATATATAAAATGTATAACTTAATTTAACAGCCATTACTTAACTACTAAATAAAACATAAATTTCTACATTGTAAACTATTCTCTAAAATATACTGTCATGGTATCAAAGAAACAAGTGATTAATTCGTAATTATATCTATATTGTCTAATGAGATTATAATGCAATCACGTTGCTCTCCATATTGTATTATCTGCTGTTTCTTCTTATGACATTAACATTTCATCATTCTTGAAATTATATATCTATAGTAATAATATAATTACTAGCTCAAGGTCCCTTTACTATTATAGGAGATTCTGATTAAAGGTACCTACACTAGTTTTCAAAAATATAATAATATATTAAAGAACATTTTAAGTAAACTTTACATAAAGTAAACAGATACTTCTCATATAAAAACATCTGACCTCTTTAATCTGCAATGGGTGAGGTGATAAAAAAAACAATAGTCCAGTTTTTTTAATACAACTCCGGTTTAAAACCTTGGTCGAAATGACTCCGACTAAGAGTCTGGTTTTTTACCTTGGTCGCAGAAAACCT
>JAYRBW010088161.1:0-21921 GCA_036023295.1 Invenusta paracnida
AACTTCAATAATCTAAAACCATGAATAGTGTTCAGTGAGACAAGTTAAATAAATAAATCGATAATGCAGAGATAGTATATAGCGCATAGAATATAAAATATTAGTGAATAGATTATTGGTTGAAAGTGGGTCAAGCAACTTATGCGCCACCCTGTATAATATATATGGCATGCGATTATAGAAAAATTCCCTTAGTTTTAATTTAAAAAAACCGATTAAGCAAAAAAACTTAAGAAATGACAAAGTTATATCTATTTGAATTTAGTATTGCTAGATTAATGCTAAAATTCGGATAACATTTTACAGGAGAGCAGTTACGAATCGTTTTTGTTTAAATAGTGTCACCAAGTTTTTATAATATAAGTTTGGACACAAATAGATTACAGTTATATTCTATTAAAATAATAATATAACTAATAAAACTTTGATAAGACAAAAATTATATTTTTGATAAATTTGACCAATAGCCATTTTAAACGCCTGTATCCAAAATTAATAAAAAAGCTAAAGGGGTGTTTCATAAATTTCGTGCTATAAAGTCAGAATAAATGTCAAAACTTTATGTATCTGCTCATTATATAGCTGCGAATTTAACGGAGAACTATAAAGTCAGAAGTTCATTAAATATTTAAGAGAAATCTTTTTTTCATCTGAAAATAGTGGCGAAATTTGTATAACCTTTCAAAATATTTATTAGAGGAGATTATATTTTTTGTTTTTGAGCTATTAAACAGGCATGAGAATGGTCTAGTGTGTCTACGGAGGAAGCATTTTTGTAAGGACACAACCTCCTGGGTGTTCAAGGCAAGGCGAGCAGCCAAGCCTCTAATCGGCGCTAAGCGCGGAAATGTTTAGCTTTTAAATGCTAAGAATGCATCTAAAGGCATTTAAATTAATTATATATGTATTTTTGATCTACTAAATCAAGAGTATCATGCAGTACAATTTAAATTTTTATACAAATAAAGATAGACTAGGGCCCTCTAGAAAATAAATGTAATTATGGGCCCTTTTATACAAATAAAGATAGACTAGGACACTTGAATTAGAATATAGAATTGGGCCCTCTACAAAATAAATGTCATTATGGGCCCTTTTACACAAATAAAGATAGACTAGGACCCTTGAGTAAAACTATAGAATAGGGCCCTCTACAAAATAAATTTAATTATGGGCCCTTTTATACAAATAAAGATAGACTAGGACCCTTGAATTAGAATATAGAATAGGGTCCTCTACAAAATAAATGTCATTATGGGCCCTTTTACACAAATAAAGATAGACTAGGACCCTTGAGTTAAAATGTAGAATAAGGTCCTCTTATACAAATAAAGATAGACTAGATTTCTATATTAAATCTGTAAATATAAAATATAAACAATAATATATTAGTAGGTCCGCCCCCCCCCCCCCCCATAGGTATATATTATTACAACAGTTTTGAAATAATAACAAAACAAAATTTAATGACCAAAATTATTTCCACGGAGGATTTTCTCCATACGGAGGACAATTCTCATGCCTGATTAAAAAATGTGAAAATGTATATAATGAAAACATACATAATATTTTCATTGATTATGTGAAATGTTTGATCCGTATTTTATAATTATGATACGACCTTACAAAAGCTCTTTCTATAGAAGTGTGTATTTATATTACATATTTTGTCAAGCAATAATTAAAAAAAATATATTTGCAGTAATTTGGAACAAATTTTTTAATTGGATGAACATAATTATTATTCATGATTGGGTAGTTTATATACTTCCGTATATAGTTTTATTTGACAACTTATAGTATCTATTAATAGAATATTTTGCTATAAATTAAACGAAATAAAACATCAATATTACGGCATGTTTGTATGTATATGCCTAAAAACTGACCTCGGTAAAGAAGTAAAACAACATTAGACCAAACTGGTAACAATCCTGCCATATACAATAAGAAAAAAACTAGAATGGTCATATGTATAGTTATAAATACCATATTAAGACAAAAAATTAACTAGCACTTGAATCTAGGATATTTATGTCTCAATGAACTATAGATAACGGATAAAAAGCTTTCCATTATGATGTAACTAAGCAAGGTAGACTAAAAATACACAGACTCAATCTCACTTGGGCTGAAAGCACAAAATCCTCACGCATATCGGCACATGCAGCCAAGGCCGGTGGCACAAAGCGAAAGAGATGTCCCAGAGCTCGAGCTCCATTCTCGCAATGTTTAGCCACCCCGGGCCCACCTGATGAGCCACCTCCACCCCCTCCTTCATTATTATTAGCAGACGTCGAGGTGGGGGCGGTGGCGGTGGGGTGTTTGGTTTGTACCCCGGACACGGCTGAGCAGAGGAACCTGATAGAAGGAATTTGAAGCATGCATTAGCATATTAGTTAAAAAAGAGTGGTAAATTTAATTTGCTAAAACTATTATCTATTCTAATAATGTGTTTTTTATAAAAGTTATAAACTCGTACAATAGCATGCCATTATTTTGAACAATCGACTGACTCACTAGCGAGTAACTAATACAGTCAATTAAATTGTTTTTTTTTACTGTTCGTAATCTGGCAACTGCAGTGTCAAACATTCGAATATGTTGAAATTTAATATCTATTATTTATAACGAAATTTTATAAACATTCCTTAAATGAACGAGGAACATTTAATACAATATATAAAAGAAAACAAATAAAATTAACTTAGATCAGCCAAAATTAGGTAAACGAAACTCGAATTTTCAAGTGAAACCGATTGACCGTATCCACGGAGTAATAAATGAATATATGGAAACAACCTATAACACTGGAAATACACACACTGTCTTCACTTACTGAGTAAGACAAGTCATACAACAACAAACGAATATGTACGTCAGAAAATCCAAGTTTTTATAAAAAACAAACAATAAAACTATAAATAATTAGCTTGGATTTGATGTGAATCAAAGCTATGAATTTTTTTAATGTTTACATATTTGGAGTATTTGTTTCCATGGTTTTTGATCGATATTAAAAACAAATCAACATTATTTTTAAACGAATCTCGCTCTTCCGTTAGCGAGATATCCTGCTTATGTGTTAAACTTGCATGTTATTATTGGATCTTCGCGTCACCAGGTACTTATGGTTCTGTTTTATTGAATAACAGCATTATTTTAATAAGCAAATGACGCACGCACGTGTAAACTAACTATATTTGTCTCTCAAGAGCCTCCACTATTTCATTGGTCTACAACACACCTGCACACAGCGAACATGTGCCGCAGTCGGTCGGGTCTCTCAGTGAACTCTCGTAGCATGGGTAGTTCTCCTACACCCGTTCCCTCATGGTCCGGTGGAGGGGTCAAGATGCCCTCTTTCAGTGCCACCAGAACCTCGGTGCAGTTTGCCAGGGTCCAGGCGGCGTGACAGCGGACTAGCGTGACGTCGGGGTCGCCGCAAAGACGCTCACTCTCATAGATCACATCGGAGAGGATGTCCGAATAGTGGTTTAATGGGCTGTTAAAAAAAATTATATATAGGCATCAAGTTTCCAGCCAAAGTAAATTGAAAATTAGAAATTAACACTACATCGACCAAGATCACAAAGTATAATTTGACTCTAGTAAAACAATAACACAAAACAAATAAGCAAAATTAGGATTATATTAAATATGATAATTTAAATAAATAACCTTAAACTGTTGAAATCATACACATTTAAACATCATTTAAAATGGACTGAAGCAACAAAGGATGCATTCAATTCGTAACAAGGCATTTGAGTAAGCGGGTTAATTTTCAAAAACAAGTGTCTATATTTTAATGTAAGTAATAGGGTATGCCTACTTACAGTAATCTTAAGTGTCAAATTTTCAAAATGTTTAACAAATGGAAATCTTTAATTTAGAAGATGGCCCATTTAGTTTATAAAAACGATGTATCTTATTTATAGGCATTTAATAATAGATTAAATGCAGGTTAAAACTTCATAAAATCCTGGATTTTTAGATAACAGATGAAATAGCTTTTAGTTTGTCCTTCAGGGCCGATCCACTAGTCATTTGGTAGGAGCAGAGATAAAGCTAGTGCCTACCTAAGTGTGATCCAGAATCCGAGGGTCCGGACAGCATTCCCCCTGACATGACGGTCTTCATCAGAACAAAGACCGATCATCGTCGAGAGACAGACGAAGCGCTGTCGCTCGGTGAGGGCTCGTGTGAAGGTTCTCTCGTCCAGTCGGGCGACACACCGACAAGCCCAGCTGCGCACCGAGAAATGACTCTCCGACTGACAGTAACAATTTGGTGGATGTAGAGAAATAAATAATTATTTGCTAAGGGTTCACTTGTTAAACGCATTTAAACATTTTAAAAGTTGTTTATTAGTTATCAATATAAAAAACAAAATCGATTTATACTGTTATACCTAACTAAATATTTTAAATAAAGAAAATATACTTAAAAATATACACTATGCAGTCAAATTTGGTATTGAAAAATATTTTCATACAAATCAATAAAAATTACATATTTTAAAATTCATAGGTTATTTATGGCATACACTGTAAAATATTATACATATTTATTAAATATAAAATTGATTATTTAAAACAATGTTAAGTGTAAGAGGTATGTGTAAATGATAACTTTTTGCAAATGTATGAGCAAATATGTATCATTTTATGTAAAATAAAACCTATAAAAATACATGATCGTCATTTATTTTTAGAAAGCAATTAATGTATTGTTTAAAACTATAAAGTTGTATACAGATTGGCAGTGGCGAGGATTGCACGACTAAAGCAATTATTGAATATTTGTCTAAAAATAGAGCTAATACAGACTGCATATTTATCAATTCAATGTATGCATACATTATGTAGTTTGCACATAAGTATATAAATAATGAGGTAATCAATTCCACTAATCCCCCCTGCAGCGCCATATTTTATAATATACACAAATTCACATCTACGACGCTGGAATTGATAACCAATCAAAACCCACAATGAGGCTGAGTCTCGTCATCATTAATTCTTTACAACTATAGGCTATACAGTCATCAGCGGCGAGTGATGACGTTAGCAACCAAGTTACGCGGCGTTGGATACAGATACGACGACACTGTGACATAGCGAGCCACACCTGGATTGATTAACTGAGAAAATGAGTGAGTGAACAACAGGAAAAACTATTCTTTATGGTTAGAGTTGAATTGTGTAGCAGGATAATTAAGTGGAGGACGGTAGTTTTAGTTGTAATTCAACATCAAAACTACCTAGAACTGTTTCAATTTGGTTCATTGTTGTATAATAATTAATAGAATACAGTTTAACAGTTACTCCATTTATAACTTTAACTTGCTACAATTTGTCTTTAAACTGCGGATTATATTAAAGAAAAAGAGCAGTAACAGCTGTATTTATTTGTGTTTGTGCTTCAACGATTACTAGAGACTATATCCTCTAATCATGTTGATGAGTAGTGGATTGGGAGGAATAAGCTGTACAAGAGCATCGCGGCCTTTTAGTGCAACGGCTTCTGCTTGTCCCATACATAACCTTTCAGCATCCTCGGGACAGCACGTCCACTTCCACAGCAGTACTGCAGCGTCCTCAGCCCGTTCCAATCCTTCAAAATCCGCATCCAGACGACTAAATAATAACAACAAATCAACAGGACGGAGCAGCCAGAATCAGAACCATCCTCAACAGGCTACAGCAAAGGCTGTCGACGACTATCACGTGACCTATCGACGCAAACCCAGTAGGCCCGGAATGGTGGCTGGTGTTGGTAATAAGCGTCGGTCTCTATCAGCAAGTGGGAATGATAGGAAGTCCCTGTCTGGATCTGGAAGTAGTAAAGTGCCCGCCAAGAGTCAAGCTGCAATGTCAAGCCGACTGACCGACAGCGGTCCATGGGTACCAGCGCCAGGCAAGACGACCAAAGGTGAGAATGATACATTGCCTTTTTAATTTCAGAAGAGTTTAGTTACTTTGAGTATAACAGGTTGTTCCTTTGATCTGTGTATAGGCTCTTCAAGCTTTTATTGTTTTTACAGACTGTTTCAAAACGGCTTTCATTAATTGCACAATAAGCAGGATTCGTATCTAGGAATTAACTTTATTATCTTTCACTTTTCATAAAAAGTATCATAATCTTTTATAATTTTAGAAAGATTTTTTTAAATTCAAATGTTTCACAAATATAATATTAGGATATATTATTTTCATAAACTGTTAAAAGTCAATTTATGCGCTAGTAATCTTTGATCTCTAAAATATACAAAAACTATTCCATTGTTGGATATTACCAAAATATACTACAACATACACTGCATAACAGAATGGAATAGTTGTGTTTCATTCTATAAAATATATTCTCTATAAAAATATTTGTAATTTAAATAGTAAAAAATCAATAGAAGAAAGTAGTAAAAGTAGAAAACACTAGTAAACAGTCAAAGTAGTTTAAACCGAATTATCAGTGTATACAAGCATATTTCATTTACCGAAAGGTATACAAGAGAGTAGAATAATTGACATTTAAAAAGGAGCCTAATTATGAATGACAATAACTTATATATGTATGTATAGAACGTTTGTATAGTATGTGCATTATGTATGTATATATGTATGTACAACTGATATGCTTAATGAAAAGCATACTTTGTATATACATACTTTGAGCAAAAATTATGATACACAAAAAAATAGAGGCAAAATAAAATAAAAATTTGAAAACACATACAAAAAGAAAACCACAAAAGTTTTAGAGAGTTTTAAGAGTTTAGAGGATGCAAATATATAAATATTTTATGAAAGATACAGCAAAGAGATGAACATTTGTGTGCAATAATTTTATTTTTTAGTTCGATAGCGATTATTTTACTTTTTATAAACATTTCTAGTTCTTAGCAGCTTTTAATTGACCTAAAACTCTATTATATGAATCTTGTTTTTGTAATCCAAACAAAAATATTTAATCGCTATAAAAAAGCTTGAAATTTAATTAAAGCTACGAAATAAGATTTTGTACCACTATCAATATATTTACAATAAAGGATTTCTATTTCTTGTTAGCATAACGTGGATTCAATTTTTACATTTTTAACGAGAGAATTTCAAAAACAAACTAAAAATTATGAGACCCCATTTTTATAGAAATATTTGAAGGTCTACTCTGCGGAATATTAGAACGAAAAAAAAAATGGTAACATGCTTACACCTTCAATCTTTTAGGTGTAAAGGTGTACAGCTCCCTCGATACGACTCCAGAACGTGAACTACGCGAGACACAGAAACTCAGTCTAACTACGGCCAACACATCAGCCAACACCGCTGTCATAAGCGACACACGGGCAGCTAGAAATCAACTCTACGACCGCAGAATCGGCAACCTGATGACTGAAGTGGAAGAACTCCGAAGTCAGATGGAGCGAGAGCGAGCCAACAGTAGTTGCGGTGATGGTGGGGGAAGGGAGAACGTGGATATGGCAAGAATGGAGGAGGAGGAAGAAGAGGAAACTACAGTCACGGAGAGTACACAGCAGGTTGGTTCAATTGGAATGGATTCAGCTGAAACATATCCGATTTATTTCTTTAAATTCTTTCAATCTTCTACATCTTCAAAGGTAAGATGGGATAGAGGTAATACTTATTTAGCCAATCGAACAACGGCGATATTTCACATAATATAGTATTCATAATTTACTTTACAATGACAATTCTATAATTTCTCTCTTCCGGGACCGGGAGTTAAGTTAATCGAGAAGAACCTTTATTTTGTCTGTAGGTCTAGAATCCATACTGCAATTACTTGATATACATATAGTTACGTATACTCTCTCTATATACAAAGAATGTGAAGTTGAGTGTTTAATCGTCTTCACGATGCTTCAATATTATGTGATAGTGCTAGAAGAGAACATTAAAAAATAGATAATTGACAATGAACTGACAGAAATACAGGATATAATGCAATGAATGAATGATGTAGTAAGAATAACTATGTATTTCTATATTTCCATAAAGTCTAGCAAGTCCATCGAGCTTTAAGTTGAAAATAAATATGGTAGCGCAAAATATTGATTTATCATTTCTATAAATCTAATTAATTGAGTGACTAAATAAACATGTTAAAAAGTATGAGATAAGAGCAGACTTTAATATTCAGTAAATTTGCCAAAATATCACTACAGATATTTCATATTTATTAGAAGCAAGTAATAAGATTTTAATTACATGACAATTGATTTTATATTTGTTATAAGTAATAGCTTTTTAGACGACGACACCATTGGTTTGATTATTACTGTCCCCTCCCTGTTTCAGGTAAAGCCCACACTGGCCCTCCAGTCGTCCCTAGGACGGTTGGCAATGACCTCCTCACCCCCTCTACACACAACCATCCCTATTGGCACCGCTACTGCTACCGCCGTATCTAAGGCCGCATCCCGAGAGTACGACACAAGCGCCACAACAACACCAGCCTCTACAGCTCGCACAGATAGCGACCACCTACTCCACTCCCGTCGAACACTGGCCGCCAATGAGGTGCCACTGGTGAAAGCCCTTTTCGAGACTGAGTTGGCAAGCGAGACAGCGGGGAAGGCAGCGCGACATTTTCTCGATCTCCTGGAGAGACGTGGAGGTGGGGCGGTTGAGTTGGGCGTCACTAGTCAGTTGATCGATGGGATTGGATATCTGGATGAGGTGTGTTTGGAGCTAGGCCGTGTGGTAAGAGACTACCAGGGCCGGATTGGCGAGGAGAAGAAAACAACTAAGACAAAAGAGAGAGAAACGGAAGCAGGGGGAGGAGGGGAGGACGCGTTGGTGAAAGCGGCTAGGGATCTGGAGCGGATCAATACACGGTTGAGACATCAATTGGATGACAAAGGTGGCTGGATTTTTCTATATATTTTATATTCACTTTTAACTTGCTGTATTTGAACACTTTCATGCAAAAGTTAGATCCATAAAGTTCGACTCGAAAGGTGCGATGATAACCCATTGTACTTGAAATAGATGTACAGAAACATGGCACGAATTTTATAAATATAATTATAATAATCATTAATCGATAGTATTCTTTAAAGAACATTGTTGATCTCTTGAATATGAAGGTTGAGAGTGAATATAATGGAATACGTTTTGTGAGATTTCATTGAGAGTTCTGGTATAACGTTTAAAAGATATATCCTAAAAGTGGCAAGTTTATGAGGTATTCCTCCCGAAGTTATTAAAATAAAATAAATTTGATTTTAAATGCCGTCATGGTAGTCGCAAAAACGTTTTTTTACAACTTAACTAATAAACACAACGATATTATAATTCACAGATCGCGAGCTCGACGAACTCAGAGTTCGAGTGTCTTCTCAACACGACGAAAGTCTCAACTTTACAACTGTCCAGGAATCACTGGAGAGCACTAGAGCTCATCTGCAAAAACAACTTCGTCAGAAAGAGGCCGACTGTAACAGGTTAGTAAATATCTTATAGCTATACTTCTGCCTATTACAAATGTCTACATTTCACAATCCTGTGTGGTCAGAATGGCGGTACAGATACGCACACTGGAGGGTAATTTGGCCCAGTGTCGTGTCGACTACAGCTACATGTCCAATCTGGTTGATCAACAGCGATCCCGTGTTGATGAGGAGAAGGAGGCACTGAAGCGAGCAACCCGGGCCCAAAGGCAGAGGACACAGAAGGCCGAGCAAGTGGTCGAGTCGTTGACGCGAGAATTGGTCGATAAGGATGCCTATCTGGCTAGCATCGAGGTGTGTATGGAGCTTCACTAACAGACTATGCGATGGTAACATAGAGCTTCCTTTAATTCAAATAGAATCTATTCTATGAAAAGTTAGAATGTGGTCTTCAACATTATTTCTGTCAAGACTTATCACTAGAAGTTTTTAATCGTTCTACTTCTATCGTATTCTTCTTATATTTTATAATTAATAAAATAATAAATATTTTTTATCGATAAAGAGCATTATCGGGTAACATGTGTTTTAAAAATTGTCTGTGTCATATTTTAATAATTCAAAATAAGTCAAATATACCAACAAATTCATATATATAGGTATATAAATACATAATTATGTTAATTTTGGTTCTATATTTGACTGCCTTATATCTATATTTAAATGCTCCATTTAAATGCCACAACACTGCAATTGGTTGCCTTAAATCCATATTTGATTGCTACAAATATTATTTGATCGTGAAAATGCCTGACTCTTTGAGTTTTACCTTGGCGTCTTACCCATACAATTTAAGATTATATTTTACAGTAAATTTATTTAGTCAGGCTGCGTAGAATGACTAGAAATAAAAGCCACAAAAGCAATATTTTTCAGTTCCATATAGAAGCGAATATTAACAATATATCATAGTTTGTATCAATAACCGAGACAAATTCCATTATCATACTAAATAATTAATTATTTTAGGAACATTCAGCAATATTGTTTCGGCTATTTGTGAATTTAAATTTATATAAATTATTATTTAGCGTTTTTTCCGTTATTAAGAGGTTTGAATTTATCGTAAAACAAGTAGATAAAATTGGATAAAAAAACGTCACATTTTCAAATCAGTAAACACATATCAGTGTGAAAACTAAGATAGTAAAATTTCACAACCATATTTGAAATAATGACTTCCAGGGGACTGTTGTACCAGATCGAGAATATGGGATGACAGCAAATCCAAGAAATGGATCTATACAAGAGACCAAACAAAGCAGAGAACTTGAATACAACAACAGTCATGAAATAGAGGATCTTAAGCAGGTTTGTAACCGTTTACGTATATTTTATTTCTCGCGCATAATGTAAATTATACATTTTTATTATTTATAATAATTTTTTGTGTAAAACTAGGAAAACGAACGACTACGACAATTGGCAAAGGGATTTGAACAGCGCGCTACAAAACTGGACACTGAGATGGTGGCCATGCGAGAATCCTTGGCTAAAGCACAGGAGAAAGCTAATAAAGATCCAGCTCCAAAATCCGCAGACAGCAAAGAAGACGAGGACAGCAAAGCCAGACACATTGAAATGCTCAAGGTAATCATTTTAACTAAATATACGTAATATTTTGAGTATTTATATTTTTCCATACATTAATACGAGAAAAAGTTATTTGGGACATTACACTGCAAATGTTGTACATGTATACATGTGAAAATATTAGTCCTAGTAAATGTGATATGCGCAATTTTCGTAGTAGAAGTAAGAAAGTTTCACTATGCCACTGAATTTTAAGTTCCGTAGTTGAGATGTTATAATATTTAATGTAAATACCTGTTATAGTTCAAACTCATTTTCATATATGTAGAAGTCGGCAATATTGCAAATAATAAATCCACTAAGCTATAACTTAAATAACAGCTTATATAGCACGGAGTCAAATATTTTAATATAAGATTCATATTATAAATATGGATTATTTGGTATAGATAATAAGTAAAATAAAACTATTGATTACAAGTTAGATATCCATATATTATAATAAAAGACATTATATTATTTAAATGAAGAATAATTCTTTAAAAATAAATGTTCTATTTTCCCGATTTTTGATGATTTCAAAATAGTCTCCACAATATTTGTTTACACATGTCAATATTGTAATGTTCGTATTTTTCTTGACTCTCATAACGACTAGTAATTTAGCGAGTTTTATCGATATATTATCTATATTCTTATTCATAGTATAAATAGGAAAAATATAATCCCGCCAGTAATTTAGAATATTTATGCCAGTATATCAATCACTTGAGAAAGTCGATGGTCAAATAAATGTATTATAGTCTTTTACGTATACAATTTTTAAAAGATTATTATGTGTATAGTCCATGGCTATATGTATAGCACTGCCCGAATATTATATCTCATACTAATTGTGTTGCAGGAGGCAGAATCAGAGTGTCGGAAAGCGGTGAGCAAACAGCGGGAGATGGAGGATCTCTGTCGAGCGGCGGAATCTAAGTTGCGAGAGACCGAATCCCGCGTGCGCAGCCTGGAGAATGAGAATCGGGACCTCTCAGGTCAGGTGACCCAGCTCAACATACGACTTAAGGAGTCCGGGGATAAACAGCAAACGATTTCCCAAGTGAGATATGAAGTCATTGCTTGGGTTTTTATTGATTTTTGAAAAAAATATTTGTCTCTCAACATTGATTTATAGTTTGAATTCAACTTTGTTGTACTAATTACTAACATAGCACTATTAATTAATTTTGTCTTTTCTCGCTTCTTTGGAAAATGTATGATGAACTAACACAGATTTAATACATTTTAGGACAAATCAAATATAAGCACAATAGTTAGTCATGATGATATACGTAACAATTTGTAAGTGAAATGTAGCGTATCAACATTTTTAGTTATTTGTATAACTTGAAAAAACTACGGTTTTAGTTCCACAGAGGAGCCGTTCATAATTTCATAAGTTATTCAGCCATTTTTCTATTTCACTAAGCGAGTTAAGGTGTGCACTTTCAGCCCATTATTTGCTTAAAAACAAGCAAAGCCCTTTTTCGTGTAAGCAATAACACATCGTCAATGACACTGAAAATAAAATTTACAATAGACACTAAAAATTATTAAAAAACAAAACAATTTCGTGTTTCTATAATATACACATTGTTACACTATTTAAAAAAGGGCAAATATGGATGCACAAAGTTTATTAATTATAGTATTTGGAAGAAGATAATATTTTTGACAAAAAAATTACACAGTAGATAAATTTATCTTTAGTGTCACATTTACATTCATAACTAATTTATCTTTCTTCCTCGCTCATCACCACAAGTCTGGGAACCAAGGAGTCTTCCAACAACCGGTGATTCGTCACACAGTTACCACGAGAGACGGAAACAGTGGTAGCAACAACCTAGAGGGTCAGGTGATGCAACTGCGCAACGAGCTGCAACGCCTCAAATCGGACAAGGAGTCCACCAATCGTCGAGCCGAGAGCCAATTGTCCGAGCTGCGTAATCAGCTTGACCAATCAGAATCGAGTAGTCGGAGTATGCAGGCCTACATCCACTTCCTAAAAAAGTCCTACGCCAATGTCTTTGCAGAGGCTGGTGCTGGTGGCTGTTCTCCACCTTTTGATCATCGTTTCGACAGCAATTATGCTTGATTGAGCATTGATTATTAACACCCAGCGAGGCATAGTCAGGCTGCAACCTTGATTCACTGTGATATCAATTATTAATGATCATAATTGATTATTTATTGAAGACTTTATTATCACCTTATTATCACTTTTTTGTCCACCCAATACTTACATATTTTTTCAAGCTGTACATTATCACGATAATGATAATAAATCAGGAATTTGTCATTATAATACCGTATACGCACTAGAAGTATTAACTATTATAATTGATTATTATCACTAGTAGTAAAAAGTAAAACTATATTATGTCATAAACAATTGCTTTTACTTTAGGAGTATACATACTATATTTCATTGACTGAACATCTATTGTATTATTTATATATTGTACGTATATTGCTTCTGATATTTTGTTGAATACAACTTTATAATACTTTTTTATTAATTTTTCATTTTTTATTCAACTAGATCGTTTGCCGATTTCTATTATTTTTAATATTACTTAAAAATAACTATTTAACTATTATTCCACATTATTATTCATAGTTAATGTAATATTTTAATGAGACTAGAAATATCGATAACTACGTGCTATGAATTTCATACTAAACTAACCGTACTACATCATAATTAGTAAAAATAAAAGTGCTGATACTATTTTTTAACCGTAGTTGAACGAGAACATAATATATTATTCTTTGTAAGTTCATTACATTTTCATTAACTGGAAAATTATACAGGTTATAAATTATACACAAATATATTATTGGCATTACTATTGTCTATTAGAGCTACGAGAAAAAAACGTATGTTAAGGCTGTCAAAGTAAATTTATCATTTATCAAGATAATTTTAGTCTATATTCCTAATTATAGTAGTCTAGGTGAAACTGGTATGCAATTTTCCTATACTTAATAAATTCTAATTTGATAATTAACTGTACGTTGTGATGATTGTTTCTTGTTATGTAAAAGTGCGAGCTTAAACGGAGACATTTTGAAGAGGTAATTGATTTTAGATAAGTGTCATCGACACTATGGTAAATTAAGGGGTGGATATATTATATCATATTAAATATGTTGCTAATTGAGATTTTAAATTAGAGATTTTCCCTATTTTGATCAAATCTCTAAAGTTCTATTAATAACCTATACACAAATAACATATTTTTATATAAACAATGAGATAGAAAAAATAATATTTTCAAATTTAACCAATTCTTTTATTTTCTGCAAAATCATAAATTCATGTAAAAGAAAGTTCGAAAATAAAGAGCTGAAGATCTCACCTGAAGACAGCCAATAATAGGATCGATAAATTCCCGCCAGACTTCCAGTTCAGCCGTTTCATCATCTGGATTCGTACTGTCAGCGAGGGCTGAGATGAGTGCTGAAAGTAGTTTGAGAGCTTGAGTGTGCAGCATCACAAAGTCACCTTCAGTCTCCTGTGGATGGATGGGGTGATGGTAGGGACATAGTTGTAGAGTGCACATACAAAAGTTAGGGGGCTGGGCTTTTAAACATTTAGGTTAAGTGACTGAAATTTTAAGCTTGAGGAGTAAGTGGGTTTCATCTCCTCGGTTATTAATAAGATCTTAGGATTCATCTAAGGTAGCCTACAGGGTACCTTAACTGATGTAGTTTCACATTAGACGCGTTCAAATACCCGCATTATCTTGTTAATATTTAATGAATTTCATTCATAGGCATAGGATATCAATAACTGTGATATACCTTTCAACCGTTGTAAGAAAAAGGTATTTAATTTGGTAATATATATAATGTAATGCCAAGAGCTTTATATATATATATATGAGTTGTATACATACCTATATTAAATTTAAACTTAATAAAAATATCAGGAATTAATCTTTTAATCTTTTTAAATTTTTCGTTTTACATAGCCGTCCTTAAAGGGTTATCTCTAAAGTCAATTTTATATTAATATAATTATAAAATGTATAATTTTTTATTATTGTATCATAGACTGCACTTTGAGGAAATGCTTCACCTGAAGACAGAGTTGTAGTGTTCTCTTCAACCGGGTGAGACATGTCTTCAGGTATCGGAGGTAAAAGGGCTTCATCTGTCGCATTGTGGCCAGCGCCTGAAAACGCACTTGTGCTGGCTGTTGTTGCCCCGCGCTCCTTGTACTAAGCTGGCCTTCCTCATCTGCATTCCAGCCAAACAACTGGCCTCCCGCATCTGTGGAAGAGTTTGGATGAGCCAATGAAAGACACAGATGCACCAACCAACACCCTCCACCATAGATGCCCATCTGGTGGTCAGCGTCGGGCTGGAATTCAGGCAGAAAGGGCGTCTGTAGGCCCGACCAATCACGAGAGGTCGAACCTGAGGTTGCCTGGGATTTGGTTGGGTTTGTTACACTGGTGGCGGTGAGGATAGGATCCGGGGGCCGGGAGAGGAGATGGCAGACCTCAAGGAGGGGCCCGTCTAGAAGGACTATGGCTCCCCAGACAGAGAGAGAGGCGGTGCGTACGTCGGCTGCCTCGCGGTCGAGGAAGGGATGAGTAACACGGACGAGCTGGGTTAGAAGACCTGGTTTCAGCTTGTGGTATGGGACTACAGAGACGAGGGTGCTGAGGCACTTGAGTAAGAGGACCTGTAGCGAATGGGAGAAGTAAGTAGGCGTGGATTACATTAGCGGAAAATAGAAAAATTCATACCGTACACAAATTTTATATATCTTATATCTCATTACGGCTACTATTTATTTTCAAATCTAAATAAATCATATTATGCACTTATGAATCACATATGAATAATACCACTCCAATCAGTATAATTAAATAAAACTAGAAAAGAAAGAAAGATTGAATGTATAGATAGATTCGAATTTTAGTTTTTAAAATAGCCAATAACATTTAAAAATAATCTGTTTTACATATTATAAGATATACAAACAGAAGTATACCTTTTTATTTTTAATAATAAACATTAGCTAAACAACAAATTTCTTTAGTTAAGTAGCAGACACCCACCTGCACGAGTGTAGCCCGCTCCGCCATGAGCGCCAACAAGAGACGCCGATGTAGCTCCCTGATCGCCACTGCCAACCGGGCCGAATGCGGCGTGAAGGGTGTATTGGTCTGCATGAGATCCTCCGCGGGCGCCAGATACTGCCCCCCATTCTCTACCAGTCGGCAGACAATCTCCAGAATCAACTGGCGCAACTGGGCCTCCCCCTCCTTCATCACCAGCGTGAGGAGAGTCGGCTTCGACAAGCCGCTTCCATCGGGCAGGAAAGCCGGCCAACAGGCGATGAGAACGCGCTTCTGGAAGAGATTGAGCAGGAGACGCAGCGCTGAGAGAGCTAGTCGACGAGTTTTGCCCTGCCAGCGACGTTCACGACGTGCGGACCAGCTACCGTTACCGCTGTCGAGAGTGGCAGTTGCTTCTGAGGTCACCCGCGGACTGCTGCCACTAGTATCACTGTCGGAGAAGTCTGAATTGCTCGAAAAGTCATCGAGAAGATAGTTATTGGCTGCAGAGGGTGTCGGAGTTGGTGTAGCCTGGGGCAGAAGGTCGGCGAACTCCGAGTCTTCCAGGTTCAGTTCCGAGAGACGGTCTTCTAGTGTGCGTTCTTTGGAATTCTGTGGCTTGAATCTAGAAGATGGGAATGCATAGTATCAATTAAAAAAAGTTTTTATCAGAGCTCTCCAAATTGATTTTCGGACAACAGTAATGATAAACAGTAGTGGTCAAATAATAACTACAACGAGTAAATATAACAATCACTGATTTTGCATACACCACATTGTAAACTTTCGTCAATAATACAATCTTATTTAGATAAATTTTAAATAAATGAGTCTCAATACGTGTATAAGCTCGCTAAAAATAGCACAAATTAAATTCGCAAATTTTTTTGTTATCCTCTTAGTAATTTTATATAAATTGATTTTAAACGCATTATTTCACAAAATTATTCAGTCTGAAAATAGTAGTATTAAACTGCATACCGAATATATCAATAATATATATTATATTAAATTATACTTTGACGAAATCTACAATAACCACTTGGAAATACACATTTTTATTATTATTTGAGAAAGCACACAATTAATGCTTAATAACAATCGTTAAATGAAAGTAATTAGGAAATAAAGAATAGTGGTATACTAATCTGACCGATGAGGTGATACCAATGAGTACTGCGAAAATATGCATCTAAATTGCATTGAGAATTTTGCTCTTACTGTTGAACAGTATCTATGGTAGAATCACATAAGTCAAATAATTCATGAGCTAGTTATCAATTCAATAATAAAAAAACTCACGAAAACAAAATTAAAACATAACGAAACAAGTGTCAAAAAGAAGGATGACTTACCGGCCCTCTTTTCGCCTCACAGTGCGCACATTCCTACCCGTTGCGATAACTTGTCCCCCCTCTGTACTACCACCATCAGCCGCACCGCCACTAGTCGCTCCACCAAGGGAGATGACAGGGCCTAGGCTGGCTGGATAGCGGACCAAGCCACAGCCAATCAGTGGCCTCAGGAGACCCAAGAGTCGTCCCGCTGTGTCCAAGTCGAGTTTGGGCGAGCGAGAGAGCAGGAGGTTGATTCCGTGGAGACAGAGTTGTTGAATCCGGTACTGTTACGAGAAATAACTAAAGCCATACAATCTAATCGATATTGAAATACGATTATGTTTTGTTACTATAAAACTTAAAGGCAATATGCAATTAGGTTAACCAATCAGGTTTAATGGTTAATTGAATTCCAAATATCTAAAATAAAATGTACTAAAATTATAATATTATGTATATATAAAACAAGGGGATATTTAAAATGGATGTTTCGAAATAAAGCTGTATACTATTATCATCAAATTATGTGGACATGGTTATTTTCCCCTAGACAAATAATTGTAATCTTCTAACGTTGCTGGTAGTAAAAGAACAGATACAACTATATTATTTTAAATGTATAATTTTATAAATCAATCTTATCAAAATGCCTAAGCAAATTTATTTTTGCCCTCGGAAGTGTTTTATTTCGAATAATTTAGTCTAATCTACATTTGATAAAAAAATACATAATATGTCACTTTAAAAACAAATACATATGTAAAATTTAGCGACAGTTGTGTCAAGTCTAATCTGTTTCAATAATTTTCTGTTACTTTGACCACAAAAATATATTTTGCCGGACTCAGAAAAAATAAAAACTTAGATTTAGAAAAACTTACTTTAGAAGCCATTTCTAGATCGGCGGGTGGTTGCACATCGAGCATGCGAATGAAAATCTTTAGAAACCTGGGAACTAATGAATTCTTTTTCTCCTGAAAGATGTCCTCATTGGCTGATGCTGACCCAGATACTTCTCCCTGATTGGCAGATGCTGTAGAACCCTCAACAACGGTAGGGTCATCAAAGTAAGTCAAGTTAGTGAGGCCGGTCACTGCGTGGCACACTAAAAGGGGACAGTTACTGCGCTCCCAGTCAGCTTCGGTCTCAAAGCGGTCGGCTAGAGAGAGAAACGAGGATCGTATCCCAGTAATATTGCCCAGCAGAAGAGCAGCCATGGCCCGAAGGAGATGGGGTCGGACCCAAGTTTGGCAGACGTCGAAGGCAGCTAATAAGAGTCCGAGGAGGCTGTTTAGCGGGTCCTTACCTCCTGCTAGAGGATCGCCACAATACAGAGCTGCTATTATAAAAATGCAGGTCTATTCATAAAATAATGAATTAATATATTGATAACCACTAAAAATAAATATAATAAAGCAATAATACAATCAGAAAAGATTAATTCCTCTAATCTAAGAAAAATAAACTCTTATGTCGCACCATATTAGGGTTGTCCCCCCTACTTCAAAAATATTTGTGTCCTGGAATTAATCTCATGTATATTTTTGGTAGTTTATATTTTATTAATTACATATCGCATATAATACTCATTTTATATGTACAAATGGAATAATAATTGAAGTAAAATAGTAACCGATGTTATAAATTAATCAATAAATGAACCAAATTTTAGCAGAACACCATATGAATCAAAAGAATACAAAACTGATAAAAATTAATATAATTGTTTTTTATTAAGGTGATAATAGGTAGTAATAATATTTTTGCTGTGTGCTGTATTTTTCGAATTCCCACGTAGCCTATACAATTGGTGCTCGCGCCGAAAAAAATTGAGATTTTATTACTTAGAATGCATCCAAAGACATCTAATTCATTAATTTAAGAAGTAAAAAGGGAAAAAACTGAATATTTTTAGAGGGAAATATTTTTCTTCCGAAAATTTAAAAATCCATAGGAAAGTATCAATTATATTTTAGAAATAAGGATGCCATATTTCAATCTAAAAATTAAACAAATAAATAAACACCTTTAATATACAACAAAAAAATGACAAATAATTTCTCTTTATTTCTGACACAGATTATTAAGCAAGCGAGAACATTTTGTGTATACGAGTCTGACCTGTAGAAAGCACAAAATAAAGTTGTTGTTTCAAAAGTCACTCAAAAATGAACTGCCTGAATTTGCCCTATCTAAAATTTGTTCAATGTATCAACTCACTGCGGAGTGGACGTTTTGAACATTAGTGTGTGACTTTAAACGATTTCTATTTTAATTCAAAATGTACTAATTGAAGTCGGTAAAAGTTACCTCACCACCCCTCTCCCCGTACCTCTTATATCTTTTCATTTTTCAACAAATCTCGAGACCCAACCTTTCAAGAGTTTCTACAAAAAATGGAAAATTAGAGATAATAGAAATGAAATCTAATTGACAGATACGAGTAAGTTCATACATTTTATTTCAGTTACTTTTTCTGTTTTTGAAATAACCTCTATGTCCTCTAATAACCTCTTTTATCCTATCTTAAGACTATGTCAAGAGTATGTGACTTTTTGAATAGATTGATTGAACCATTTTTCACTAGCTTTATAAGTCAAGGAAAAGGCTTTTTCTTACAGTACATTATGTCTGAAGCTACAATCTTTCTCCTTTTTCGTTGTTGAAACAACTCTTCCTCGTCAAGCCTCCGTTTATCGACTAGAACAGCTTCTTGCTTGTTTCATTCCATGTCATCCTTGTATCTGCGACTGAATATTTCCACGTCACTCAGCACTTTATGATAATATCAGCGTTAAAGCATCCAACACCACCAGGTTGTCTTTGATCACTCGATGAGCCATGCGGTGTTTGGGAAGTAGGTTGATGATTGATATCATCTTATTGACGAGAAAACAACTTTCTATTAACACAGACTTGAACATGATTTAAAACTAGCTTCCAGAAACCATACCCAATTTCTTGTAGTCAATGGTACAGCTTATCCAAGTCCTTATCTACATCAGGAAGCTTAGCAATTTTGGCCATTCCTGTTGAATACAGAAATCTGACAGAAAGGAAAAATACTGATTTAGGATGATGTCGCCATCCTTCAGAGACGAAACGCTATTGGTGCTGAGAATGTCTATGAAAATGTCTATAACACTGCACAAATTCCTACCAGTGTAATCCAGAAGAAAAATATTTACTTATTTGAACAAAAAAGCATTTAAATATGTTTAAAATGTTATGTCTATATGAAGTAACCGAAAAAATAGTTATATAATTTTCAAACATACACAACAAATTCAGGAGATTGCATAATTCAAGGGTTTATATCTTGGCAGGGACAACTATTTTCTAAATACACTCGCTCTTCGTAATATTAATTTGATTGTAGTTTTTATCTAGGAAATATTCTTGATCATATTCATCTCTATAAATATAGATCCACTGTTTGTATAATTGTATTATATCATGACCCGTCATTGTAATGATAAAGAGGGTGTTTTTTATTGCTTTTATTCAGTGCAGCAATCTTTGTTTTACTGTAATATTCATGAAAAGAAATTAAATTATTATAGCTAACTTATAAGGAATTATGACATAGCAGAATAAATGCATTATCTTTTATGAAAGTGAGTAAACATTTTTTTAATTAATTATTATTACTAATGTATTAATAGTCTGGAGACGGTTTCTTCATAGTCAGTATAAAAGCGATTATACAATATAATCACTTCAAGTACACTAGATCTTTGGTAGAGTGGCATAATGGATAACGCGCCTGACTACGGATCAGGAGGTTACAAGTTAAATCTTGGAATTCTCTGTGCAGTTTAAACAAATATATATACTTAATATTTATTTAATTTAAAAACTATGATATACACAGTTAAGTTACTCTATTTTAATATTAAACATAATAATTTTGTTTTAAATAAATTTAAAATACTAAGTAGATGCAGGTAATAAAAACGTAAATGGAAAAATAGATGAAAAATAAGTGTGCAGGTAGTATTTTAAGATTTTGAATTGTGCCCGTTTACTCATAGAACCTCTAAAAAAGTATATTGAATAATTAAGATAATAAGTATCAATAAATAGATATAACGATTTTATATGAACATAAAGTAAAAAAAAAATATATATAGGGGCCGGCAAAAAAAAGTTCATTTTTTTATTCAAAGAGATTATTTAGTATTATAAAGTCATCTATATCTGTAGTCTATTTGAATTTTGAATTTCTATTAGTATTATTATCATCTACATCTATAGTCTATTTGAATTTCTATTAGTATTATTATCATCTACATCTATAGTCTATTTGAATTTTGAATTTGTATAATGATATTTATTACCGATTTATTATTTATTCACTTTGTAGATAATTATGAATCATAAGCAGTGCGATTTAAACTTTCTTGTGGCTACCTTAAGTAGAAATAACTACAAAGCAACTGCAATACATGAA
>JAYRBW010088172.1:0-21920 GCA_036023295.1 Invenusta paracnida
GAGCTTACCTGTAAAGTTGTAAAAGCAAATGGGGATGATTTTGTTGCAGCTGATCCGCAAACATGTGCTCCTGTTAACAATTTTATGCATAGTCTCTTCTCAGATGTTAAGTTAATTATGGGTTAATTTTGAATGATCCATACAAATCAGCTACTTCGCTTTGTGAGCCTGCATCACCGCAAGGATAAAACATTTCTAGATGTCTATCCGGTAAATCGCCTTCGCGCTGGTCTCAGGAAGCCGAATAAGGCCGGCGCTGTTGGCCTCATTGTCAATACTGATACTGACAATCTCTCTCCAGTCAACATTGGATCGCCTGCGTTCTTCTCCCTATGGACGTATTCAATTCGTTTGGACTGCTTTTGAGTTTGATCACTTCAACATCTGTCTTGTTTTTTTGACTTGCATATATATAGGGCAGAGCGTTAGGCAATAAACATGAACTGTTAGCAGGGTGAGGAGGTCTAAAAATGGATAGCAGTAGTGATGAGGGACTGGGTGAATATGACTCGGATGCAAAGGCCATATCTCACTATACCGATATTAGACCTCTGCTTACTTATTTTATATCGTACGGGAATCGATGACAGTCTATCGTATAGTGGGAAATTGGAACAATCTTATGAAGAGCTGGCACATACATTCCTGCTACAATACCTATGGCAGAAATCAGACGTATTGAAAAACATGGTATAAGCGATGGGTGACTTTAGCTTATATATAGGGGGTAAAAATTACCTAGACTTTTATAATGCCACGCAGGTGCAACTAAAGCCATATATTCGTTAATTTCTGGATAATCTACTAATGTATAAACATAATGGGTCTGTGTCTGAAATTTTCATAACAATTATAATCTATAATATTGTCTGTGTAATTCGAAGTCCAATTATTGATTGATACGTCTTTTAATGCATAAGTTTACTGCACTCATTATTACATTGAGCACTATCTTATCTATAATACTATATATAGCTTGGATACTTATCGCTATGCCTCTGATGTTTAACAATTCTACATTAAGATCTCAAGTATCTGCTTCGCCTGTGAAAGGACATTTTTATACTACGCTGTTTAATGTAAATATTCACAACTGTTGTAGTGCGATGTCTTACTTCTACTAGTTTTAACTAAAATATAGATGTTTCTATGGATAAACTAGGTATTCTTTTTATGTTAACCTGGGATAAAAGCTGTATAAATATTTTGCGGCATCTGTTCAATATTATGCTATATAACGCCGAATTTTTCGGCAACTACAGGGTGTTCCATAAGTCTTTTGCCATGTTAAAATACTAATTTTATAAAGATTCAACTTTATTGATTCAACTTTAGAAAGATTCAACTTTATTGATTAAAATTCAAATTCAAATACTCTGAGTATTCAAATTCAGGTAGTCATGGATATTCAATGTTTTTACACAGCTTTATAATTATTACAGTTATAGATATACTGCTGCACTATTACAGTTGCATCAGCTATGAAGTATTCTATGGAAGAAAAGGTGATGGCATGCGCTTATGCATTGATGGTGGATAATAATGTTGAAAATAGACGCTGCTTTGTTGAAAGATTTCACAAAGAACGTCCTTCACGTCAAATTATTACATACTAGAAAAATAAATTATTAGAAACAGGGTCGTTGTCAAAAGACCGCCCCCGATCAGGAAGGCCGGTTACAGCAAGTGGGGATGACGAAAAGGAACGAGTTCTTGATGCAGTAACTGTTGATAAAAGCACGTCGATTCGAAGGCTATCTCAAGATACGAATGTAACACCAATAACCATTTGGCGAATTTTGCACAAAGAAAAATATCACCCCTACAAACTTTTTTACTGTCAGTTTTTAACAGATGCTGATGATGACCGTCGTCTTCAATTCTGCGAACGAATTCAAACGTTTCAGAAACAATCCAGCTTTTTACCGCAAATTATGTTTTTAAGATGAATGTGTATTTACCTTACATAGCAGCGTAAATAAACATAATGTGCACTTTTGGAGTGGAGCCAATCCGCATGCAAGGTTTCCTAATCCTGGTAAAACTGCGAGTCTGACAGTGTTGGCCTGTATTGGGTATGGTGGTGTTACAGATTCTGACTTTAGTCTGCATACAATGAATGATGAGAGATATTGCGAAATTTTGAGAAACAAAGTGGTTCCATATTTTCGCCGAAATAATGGAAATTTTTTCCAACAGGATGGTGCATCACCACACTATTATAGTTTGGGTGCAAGGAAAATTCTCAATAATGAGCTACGAGGGAGATGGATAGGCCAAAGAGGCTCAATGGAATGGCCAGCTCGATCCCAGGATCTTACCCCATGTGATTTTTGATTGTGGGGCCATTTACACGCGAAGATATTCCCGGGTGACAGAACATACGGATCACTCGCCGAACTTCAGAATCGAATTGAAGAAGAGATGAATGCTATTCCTTTGGAAATGCTTCGGCATTCCATCAAAAACTTTCAGAAAAGGGTACAATACTGTATTGATGCCAATGGTGGTCTATTTGAAGACTAGTTAAAGTCTCAATTTATCCATAATTGTCAACTGTATATACGAAGTGTATTTTGTATAATTCAAATGTGTAATTTGTTTATGTACATAATAAGTTTTAATCTACAATTAGCCAATAAAGTGGAATTTTTATAAAATTTGTATTTTAACAAGCAAAAGACTTATGGAACACCCTGTACCTAATAATATGCTATATTACGCCACAATTACCTTAGTTATTTTACACCACATTTTGCTGCACCTAGTGTATATTATGTATAATTTTTGCGACAACTAGTATAATATATTATGCCGCATTTTTGCAGTACCTAAAATATAGAGTAGTTCATTTCAAGGAAACGATCGAGCTCTTGATAGTTATTGTTAGTATATAACATTCTGAGATAGAGCTGAGAGACATGACCGTTCAGTAGGAGACGTAAGAGCAGAATGAGCTATAACAGACGCGCGCATTCCTTTCTACTCTCCGGGCTCTACCATTGGCTGAAGGCGTACTCGATTTTGATTGGTCGGGAGGGGGGGGGGAGGATGGAGGCTAGATGCACTTCCTCCGTACTACTACCAAACATTTAAAAATTTGCAAAATTTTAAATTGCCGCCAATGCAATATAGGAAACATAATATTGAATATACCTGCACCCAGATAAGCTAGAAATACAAATGTGAGTCTTGCGAGTAATCCTAGTATGAGAAAGACAATGAAATGCATAATAATTATTTAAGACTTCACCTTGACCCCGAATTCTAACATGGCTGCCAACTCATCTTAGAAAATGCAGCACCTTACTATGCAATATAATGTGTTATTTTTTGTTTAATTTTTATTTTGTAGGCAAATCTGAGCAATAGAACATGCCCTGACCTCTAGTTAAAAGTACATGGACTATTATTATTATTTACTATGGTTCTGTAAATATGCAAAATGTACATGATTGGGGTACAGATAATCTGAAAAAAAAATCAAAATATATGGATCTTAAACTGGAGAATAAAGTAGTTGTGCTTAATAATATGAATATATCTTTAGTATAGCATACATTTTCTTTTATAGACTTACAAAATATGTAAATGTTGTTGAATCTATAGTTCTATAGGATTATAACGATTTAATAAAATATTTGCAAAGAAGAAACCATAGATAAACCCCAATCATTTGATATAAAATAAATGAACCAAACGTTTAAATTTCCAATTCCTTTATTTATAATATTACATTTTATGTGTAGTATGTGAAAAGCAATATCTAGCTATTACCTTTAAAACTAAAAAAGCACACCAATAATGAATTCAAAAAGTTTGCAATAATTAGTTTAATGTATATAGTGTGGGAGTCAGTGTACAAGATTGGGTCCCTATGGATAATGCCTTAAGGCAAACATGAAAATGTAACAAATAGCGTAGATACTTCTGTAAGTATTACAATAATCACACAATATTAATAATATATTATTGGATGACACATTCTTTGTTGGCTGAATGGCTAGATGTCAATAAGTCATGTAAGTATATACGTGTCAATGGGAGTGCTGAAGAACTAATAAAAAATAGTTAGTCGATTATGTAGTCAGTAATTAGAACAATACCAAATATCACTCGTTTGAATTACTAAGTTAAAGTGGTAAATACATCACATCGAATTAACATGTAAGAAATGTTGAATGAAGTAAGAAAAAAAGAAAAAAACACATCTTTATAATATTAATATGTATAATCATAAATGTGAAGTGCAATAAATGACATCATCGTATAGAATGAGCATAGTAACAATAGTAAGTATCTGAATAGGTTATTTATATAGGCATGTATTTGTCTCTCAAATGTACACATAGAGTGGATCAGTTAGTTATTAAGGAAATATATTATAATGTAATAATGTACACAATTAACAAAACCCAACAAGCGAGTTGAATGAAAAAATAAACAAACACCGAGAATGTTATGTTGTCGAAATAATATTTTTGGGAAGGAAAAGAACTGACTCCTTCCAAACTATCTCCATGATGTAGTATCATTAGTGTGAGAAAGTGAGGTATAATGAACTATAGACTGAAAACATGTAAATTATAGGTGGTTAAAAAGTAGTATGTTATTGACGAGATCAAAAATATTGCTGTGTACATGACACTGCATAACATCCATTAAGTATAGGGTTCGGCATAATCACTATCAAATATTTTGAAAACTAGAATTGTTTAGACTAAATTAGTTGCTGATGACAAAAGGACAAGATAGCATTACTCCATGCTACCATTGTCCCCGGATGCTCCATTGCCATTGGTAGAGGCTGCAGCAACGCCACCAACTTCTGTGGCGGGCGGTGGTGTTACTGGCGACTGGGCTTGCTTGCTGGGTGGAGTACGCATTGAGCTGCCACTGGCGGAAGAGCGAGCTATCTTGGAGGGTCGAGGCATTGAGGACTGTCGAGTGGTTGAGGATGCCGGCTGATCTCCAGCTTGAGAAGACGGGGTTCGAGTTCCAGTACCGCCACCACTGCGGGGAGTGCTCGTGCCACTGCGTTGTTTGTTCGGAGTTGCTCGGTTTGAGTCTGTGCGTTCTAGTCGGAAGTAGATGCAAGTTTGGTCAACTAAAGTGTTTTCATTACTATATGCGACAGTTGAAAACCTATACAACAAAAATATAATTTTCGATGACTTTTATGCATTTAAAATTTTATATTAAAATTTTTCTTTTCGAATATTGCGTTTGTTATCATATCTTTATCTATTCACTAGTGTAATTCAATAGGGGCATAATATTACAGCCATATTTTTAGTGATATTATAGTTTTATACTATTGGATCATCTTCAAGAATAGAAAGCATAAATTGTGTATTCTAATTTTATCTTACAGCGTCACATATAAAATTAATAAAACATTGTTGCATTAGCAGTTATTCAGGTAGAACTAATTTTGCTTTAAATAATTTAACTTTCTGAATAACATTTTGCCGTTTCTCTACGTGACCAGAATTTGTGGAATTATTACATAAATAATTTCCTTTGTTATACACTTCTTAGTATGACAATACACATATACTTAGTATACTTATACTTATAAAACGTATTGTTTATTCTTGAATTTATATATGTATACGTCAAAATACTATATTCTTTCAAAAATATTTTTCGTATATCTACGCATTTTAAGTATTACATTATTTATATCGATGAATGCGTAACCTCAATGTATGTACATATATTTAATTTTCATCAAGTGTTATTAATCACCTTTTAAAAACTAATTAGGAAGTTATTTCAAGATTGTAAAGGAAATATTCCTCAAATGAATATTATTTATCAATATTAATTATCAAGAAAGAAAGCACACACGAGTCGCACTCACTCGTAGCTCCAGAAGCGGTGGTAGTACCCCGAACAGAGCCTGGTCGACTCAAGTTTGTTCGACTGTTGGCAAGTGAACTCCTTCTGCTTCCAGTACTGCTCGCTCCAGCTGGTGAGTCCGAGCGCAGGGGTCCTGTCATCATCGTGGTTGTGTGCATGTGGTCTTCCTCGCTCCTTAGGCTCTCACGAAGGTCCATGTTTACGCGCCCCTTTGCTGTGAAAGCAAATATAAGGAGGAAAAACATAAATACCATTGATAGTGAGGTATATTCTGTACGTGGCTGTTTGCGCTTAATGGCGGTCAATGGAATAAATGTGGCTTTTAATTCCTTTTAATACGTTTGATAAAAGTCACTGTATCTTAAATATACACAGCGTGCCCGCAAGAAAATTGTAAACTTTAAGAGAAAATGTTTAATGCTTAAAGACAATTAGACAAAAATTAAAAACGATTGCAATAGAAATATAATTAGTTTAAAACTATAACATTTCACGATTTGAAGAGATTTAAAAGATAATTACTGTAATGCTACGCATATTTTCGTAAAAGAGATGTATTTTAAATTTTCATGTTTAGAGGCGGTCAGTTTGAATATATGATAATAATGATATAGGGGTTATATACGTTTATGTAAATATTGTAACTTGAGGAAGATATAAGACGAAGATTATATTTAATAATCATGAAATAATTAGATTATCAAAATGAAAACATTCACTAAATTAATTTAGAGGAAATCAAAATTGCTTTAAGTATATAAACGGCACGATTTTCGATAATAAAAGTTCACAAGTTAATGATACTAAAATCTTTTTAATTTATAGCAGCTACTCTAATTAAGGAAGGAACTAACATGTAATATATGAAATATATATTATGTATGTGATAGAGTATTAGGAGTAGATAGGAGTATCTATGTAAAGGAGTATATATATAATTGTTAAATAAATATAAAAATTTAAATAAAATAAATATTTGCAAATAACAACAAGCTTACTACATACATCATCCTATAACCAAATGAAAATATAAACAATAGTAAAATATATCGGTATTGTGAATGTCAATCAATCTGTAATAACTATTTAAATTATTTAATAGTATTTTGTTATAAGAATATTTAAACGTTAATTATAAAACCAATATTCATAAAATTATATAACTTATAAAAAAGATAAATAAGATTTGATTGAGAAAAACAATTACTGAAACACATCAAATAAAGTACATAATGTGGAAACAAAATACCGCAGTATAAATATATGCCAACAGTGAAACAAAAATTGATAATATTGTGTTATAAAGAACAACACGACAAAAATTGCACTTTAAAGATGTAAAATAAAAATAAACAATTTAGTAGCATATCGTGCTCAAAAGAATAACATAATAAGTAGAAAGTCAGAATTATATACATGAACATAAGATATTTGCAATTCAGACAAAAGAATAGGGGAGGATAACTTAGCGTCTTTCTATCGATAAAATTACCAATTTTGTTACAAAAGGAAGAACACAGGCATTGCAATTAATTTAGTAAATGTTTAATATAGTTTTTTTATTAAAAGACAGTTCACATAACCGAGCTGAGCATGCTACGAAAATATTAATTAGGTATCAGTATAATTTTATGCTTATAAGTAGAAGTACAGTTTATTTACAACGCGTATTATAAAAAAATGCAAAATTGATTTAAGAGAGCTGAGGTAGAAAGAAACCTTCTGACGGGAGGTAAATCCGCCTGAGAACAGCGCTTCTGGTGAGATGTTCTGATTGAATAAAGAAAGGAATAATAAGGAAGAAATGTTGATTGAAAAAAGTGATTAGTTGCTGTATACTTTGATGGAACAAAACGGTTTTATCGTAATAATAATGATAATGGAGAGTAGAGTTTAGCCATGAGGGTTTTGTATTTTTGATAAGCGCTGGAGTAAAATGGGATGGAAGGCAAGGGGATAAACTAAATATATATACAGAAACAATACAAAACAAAGAATGGGAATATTTGGTTCAAACGAGAAGGGGGAAAACTAAACGTCGAGAAAATAAAAATGTAGGTTCTTGTAATACAACAAAATAAAATACAGCGCGTTAAAGACTTCAAAGCCAAACAAAAAACAAACTTACCGTAACATTTTGGATATTTAATAAATTATGAGGAAAGAAGCGGTAAAATAAACAACTGTCTGAATACAAGTTACTTACAGCAATATAGACCGAATTCGTATTCGCTTTCCGTTGCGAATTCATCTGTGATTGATTAAATTAAGCCAAGTTAATAAGATAAATTAGTTAGGCATATTATATTGAAGCTATATTGAAGCTATTCATCCAGAAATATTTTGTTTTAATACAATTATTATACATGGTCTTATATAAGCAGGGAATAAGACTCACCTCTGCAGGGATCGTTCTTAACCAAGAACTCATCTAAAGCCTCCCAACCACCTCCAACGCGAACCATGACTGTACTCCTCAGGATTCGAACAAGACGCAGTTTCTGAGAATCTCCGAACTAAATTTAAGTAAAGAAAAACTCAATGTTATAAATATCAAACATTATTCCAAACATATTTGATTATAAAGTATAATATTGGGGTTTAGCGGGGTTACAATTTTGTAACGCTTTTCCTCCGTTATATTTTTTTATTATTTTTAGCTGCTAAAAGCATACAAAGACTTATTTTAAAATATTTAAGTCTTACAGAGCTTAATACTTAGAAAAATTAACTCAGGAGCAGCTAAATAATGAATTTGACAAGAACTGATCACTTATGAGATGTCAAATAATATTCTATAAATATTTTATTAAAACCCAAGTTTTGCCATGCAACAAGAAGGCATAATTATTGCCTTTTTGAATATATATATGTTAATAAATCCATTTTAAGTGAAATCGTTAAGCTAAATTGAATTATCTCTTATAGGATATATAGCAAATACAACATAGGAAGATAAGAAGACGAATATAATAAATAATTTTTTATAATATTTTAGCGCAGTAGGTACATAAACCACTACTTAACTGTATATATAACACACATAACATTTAATAACTATATACTTATATTATTTTTGCAGTAAGTAATGTAAATAGCAAGAGAATATTTTAAAATATATTTTAGAGACGCCATTTTTGGTCGCCCCAACATGTATTACATTTAACTACCCTATACATTACACAAATAAATTATTAAAAAGACTATTTTTTACCATTTTTACCATTTGTGATGTCACTTACCCGGTACTTCCCCTCGCCTATCTTGAGGATGCGGTAAGGCCGGCAACACTTGCACTGCTGCGACTGCCGCTTCACCTCATCATGGATATGGTCCGGCTCTGCCAAGCGTTTGGCCACATGACCTTCGGGTCTCAGCGCAGCAAGAAACTCTTTGTAGTCGATGTAGCCGTCGTGGTCGGAGTCAAAGATGTTCGCCACTGCCTCCATCTCCACGCGACTTGTTGGGAATTCTGTTGTAAACAGGTAATGTGGTGGACAGTTTGAAAATATAACAAGCTTACACGCACAAGCTAAAAGTATGTTTATTTGTGAGAAATAGAAACGATTTTGACCTAAAAATCGTTTTTTGTGGTAAAAGCAACAAAATAAGTAGAAGCCAGAAAATTATAACACTTATAAAATATAACAAATCAATTAATAAATATATATATATATAGAAATCATTAATATAAGTAGTGTATATCAATAATTAATTTATAATAATTATAAATTAGACAGAAGAAAGATTATTAATTAATACATTTTTAGTACTGTATTTTCCATATATTACTTCGCAACTCAAATCTTATTTCAAATAAATCGTTTTATTATTTGGCTTAATGATATATTATTAATAGTAGTTTAGCTGAGGAGCATGTGCACAAATTGTAGAAATAGTCGCGGAAATTTTGATGCAATGTATGCAAACACACAATATGTACAAACATATTATACAGAGGAAATGAAAAATAGTATCACAATATAGTTTCTGAATAGATAACTATTATTTTTTAACAATTTAATCTGGTGTGCCTTTTCCAATTTGAAACTTAATACTTTCGATAAATACACTAAACTGTGAGTAAGGGTTGATTAATATTGATTATATATACTTCTTTGACATATTATAAACGCATTTAAACATATGTATATAATGTGTACAACTATATTCGAGCAAGAACATGATATTATGCGCAACACTGGCAAAACATAAACCCTTGAAGGCAATCAAAATATAAAGTTGCTTCCTTAGTAAAGATTGGTCTAAATTTAACAAAATATCAAGGTTACGACGATTGAAACTTAAAGTTTAAGTAATGTAGTATAATTTCTAAGACATATATATGAGTTTATGAAATAATTCAGTGACATTTCAACAAAATTCACTATATCAGAATTACACCTTACAAACTTGACCATCACAGATATGAACAAAAAATACACAAGTATTTTAAATCGACAAAAATACAAATAGAAAAATAATTAAAACAACAATTTTAACTATATATAAAAGAATATAATGAACATCAAAAGACTAAAGCTAAATGTATTACATAAAATTATATATAAAACAATAAACTCTTATAAATAAAAAGCAAAAAATTAATTTTATGATTAAAAGAGGAAAAAATCTTTTAATTAAAAGAAATGGACTTTGCTAAGCATAATATATTTTTACCATCTAAATAAAGCAAAGATAATCATCAAAATATTTTACCACCAAATAAACGACGACGTGAAAAATAAAAAAGGAAAGCGAAACATGTGGTCTTATAAATCATTCATATGGAATTTTTGACAACTGGTAAAGAGATATACTGGGATATTAAATGCATTTATAAGGTACATTATGGCATTTTATCAATTTTAAATGAAGGTAAATTTTTAAATAGTTTAGAGCTAACTAATATAATATATTGAAATATATTATAGAATATACCATTTTCAGATCAATTTAATGAAAAACGAAACAGGTGATTCGAATATGTGAAAATAATAAAATTGATAATTAACATTTTTAACGACCACCATTAAAATTCTATTTTCCTATTTACTCTTATAAATGGTTTGAACTTACACAAAAATACATTATGGGGTAGGTATTTAACAGGTAACCATGCAAACTGAGAAATAACATCAATATAGTAGATAGCTGGGTGGGAGTCAACATGGGAGTAAATTTAAGGACAATGTCAAAAAAGAACATTTACGGAGGAAACAGTAAATTGGGTGCGAACAACTTACTCTCGCATTTGCCCTTTGTATAGTCTGAAAAGAGTATAATTATGCAGAGAATAGTAATATAAAAAACTATTTAAGAACGGAATGATTAGTGTTTGGATGCAAAGAAACTGAAAGTTACAGGTAGAAATTGAAAGAAATAGAAAGTTAACAGAATATATATGAGAAAAAAGCCATTTTAAATGAAATATTATTCAGTGATTATGATAAGTCAGTGATCGAAGCAAACAACGTTTAAATAATATTATTGAATAATGTCTTTACCGCATTAAATGGGACACTATCATCATATATTAATAATACACATCTAATTTACCATACTTTAGAATTTTATTATGAAAAGTCGGAATACTATTTATATGTATTTTTAGCATTAGAATCTTAATACTTTTTGTATATTTGCAAATTATTTATTCTGCTCCATTTATTAGAGTTAATGTTACATTAATATCTGCATGCTAAAGTAATTTTGTAAAATTAAATTATGTTCAATTTGTTTTACTAATTTTTACATTTATTTCAACAATGATTGGCAAATGGTAGTGAACCTAATAAACTAAATAGTATATTATAAGACTTATGTTTATTATAATTTCAATAATAATAAAAATGTATTTATTTAATTTTAGTATGGTATGGCATAATATGGTATGGTAGGTATTAAAAATACACTAGATTAAAAATAAAAATACACGAATTTTGTGGAGAGATCGATATTACATTTAAGTAAAAAGGAAAATAAATTCACTCATACAGTTTATTTAGATAACGAATAGATTCTGAATAAGCTTACTGGACTCTAGAATTCCCTCGATAAATTCGAATCTTGACACTTTTCCGTCGTGATCGAGATCCTTCCGATGGAAGAAGTCCATAACACGCGTCTTATTTTGATTCATCCATTGCATGTAGCGTTTTCTCCATTCGTCAAAGTCAAAGTTCTTCATACGCTCCATCTGCAAGATATGGGTATACTTAGTGTCATGTAATCAGTCATGGAGGGAACAATATGAGTGTATAATAAACGTCGTAAAATAAAAAGAAAAAATACAAACGGTGTATAAAAAGGATTATAATGGTCCATTTTTACATTTTGATTAGAAGCGCTAAATATTTTACAGTTCACTTATACGAAAACATATTTTACTGTTTAATTTACATATTAATGTGCAATTAAAATTATTTAGTTGTGAATAGAATCGAAGAGTGAAAATAATTATGTCATTGATAACATGTAGATTTGACAATAAATACATGTCTTTTTATCTAAAAGAACAAAACAGTATGACAGTGGAATAGATATAGGATAACGCAAATGTAGACAAATTTGAAACACAATAATCAAAATATTTTATTTTCACCACAATACTGAATAAAACATATTATTGTATTTTTATTTGACAAAAAATGAGCACACCACAATTAACACATAATCAGTGAGTCTTTAGATTAGAATTGTGCAATTTTTGAACTCGTGTGATTTGAAAAATTGTGGACAATAAGGACAACTTGTACGAATGAGTTCACAATCAATCCGCGAAGTAGCGGGTAAACATATATATTTTGAAGCACACCAAAATGACAGGAACTTAAAATTAACTAAAATTACTATAAAAATATACGAAAATCACAATTATTTGAAAGGAGAGAGAGATAGAGAGACGAGAGAATGAACAAGTGTTTGTTTACAAGAAGTGAAAAGAGGGTGGCGAGAATGGGTGATGAGAGAGGAATAAGAGATCGAACCTTTTTTCTCAAGTTTAATTCGGAGAGGCGACGTTCCTGTAAATTACATATATTATTATAGTGTATATGTACAGTTAGTAGAATTAAGGCAACAAATTGAATATAATAAAATATGATATAGGTAGGAAGGATGCAATTGTATTCAGTTTATACATATGGATAATAATAAAAATAAAAATTCAGGAATTAGACATTTTTCTTAATTATACTCGCTTATAACAATTAAGGTTTTTCATTAAAGTAAGATCAGACAGAAACTATATTTAAATTTTAAAATTAAACAAAGAAAAACACATAAATATGACATTCATTCAAATTTAATACTAAAATATACAGAATATATTACTCCAATTGTTTTTTAATATATTCAGGATATGACCGTAGGAAATTATAAGTTTTCATATCTCACCTCATCAAAGTACTCGAGAGCGTCTTGAAGCTTCTTCCGTCTCTCCTGTGTAAGATCCACTACTTGAGCCCACCGTGAGTATAGCTGGTTGACCTTGGGATTGCGGAACTTGGGGTCAGATGCCGCCGCACCACTCACAGATTCGGCAGAATCGCCTCGACGACGGAATCGGCTACTGCCCCCATAACTGAGTCCTCCACGCGGTGTTCTGTTGCCCGGGCAATGTTGATGGTATCGGCCAGTGCTGCCACTTCGTCCCGCATCCTCCAGCGAGGCCAAGCGACGTCGTGAGTTGTTCACCACTGAATCGTAGTCGGTGCGTCGCTTGGCGACCTCTGATTCGAAGTCTTCGTGATCGTCAAGAAGATGGCAAATGTCCTCTCGGCCCGTGGGTAGGGGGGTGTCGTCGGCGGCCTTGAGGGTCGCTTCAGCCCCCGTAAGCCAGGAGAGGAGTTCCAGGAGAAGTTGGCGACGGTCACGCATTGCGCTCAGGGACTCAGTCAACTTTTGACCCCGCTGTTCGGACCAGGTGGTTAACTAGAGAGAGGGTAAGAGGGAAACAGAAATGAGGGCGACCATTCATATAGGCTAGCAATGATTTTTAAAATTCAAATGATTTAAGTGATACATATTATGATATATCAAACTTAAATTTTGATATAGACACTCGTATTGTAATATTTCCGCATCGGCAAATAAGCTTGTCTATGTTTGGGATTAAAGTAAGATTATATTTTTTCATTAAAATCATTTTAGGTCTAATAAATAATTCCCATTCAATTAGTATATAATATGCTTAAATTGTTTTAAAACATAAATTATTACATTTATACATAAAATAGGACAATATTCATTATTAATTTATGTATTAATTCACAAAAAATTCAAGTGTGAATATATTAGTATTGAACTGCATATATAAGAAACATTAGAGTAATTTAGGAGTTAAAAAAATCCAAAATCCACAGTTCAAATATCACATAAAGCACAGAAAGCAGTGTCATGTCTCACCTCCTCCCATCTAGAGCGCAGGATATTGATCCACTGTCGGACAGGCGCTACAGCATCGGGATGAGCTCGGGTTAGAATGTCATGTCCAAGCTGAAGGCAAGCATCCAGACGAGCTCGTTGAGTCTGCAGGTCAGTGTGAAATGCGGCATGATCCCCAATGAGTTTCTCCAAAGAGGCGTCTTCCTCATCCTCTGGTAGGGCACCCATCTGTCGCAGAGTGTGCTCCACTCCTGCGAAGTAGTCCATCAGCGACCGACAGGCCGTACTTAACTCGCCCGCCTGAAAACGAGTGATAAGAAGAAGGGGGAGGGGTAGTTGGACGAATTTTCGAATCATTGTGTTGGATAAAATTGTTTCAGAAGCAAGTATGTAAATAAATTGGTATGCATTATAATGAACCAAATTTGTTTGTATGAAAAAGTATGTAAATTTTTATATAATATGTAAAGATGAGTCTATAGATGTTACTCATTAAAAGAATATAAAAGATTAAAATTCTAGCTTTAAATTTTGCCATTAAGCAGATAAATTTATGTATGAGCAACTAAGAAAATAGCAGCGATAACGTTTTATGTCGTAATACTATGAAAATCCCGTTTTTATTTGTATAAAATTTAATATTGTTAACAGATAGAGGCTTCCCGTAAAATTAAAAAATAATCAATTCATTGTTTAAACTAGATTATAACAGATCAGTTCTAAAATTATCAACGTTTTTGTGCCATAATAAATAACGAAATCATTTTGCGGAAAACGTTACAAAGTCTACAATAAAGTAAATGAATATATATGTAGAGTATATATGGAATAAAAAATAATATTTCTGATTTTTACTCTGAAATTTCAATAAATTATCGAAAAAATAATAAAAAATTGTTTATTTTTTAACAAATATAATTACAAAGGAATTTTTATAAATTTTTCCACTTATTATTGGCATATCTGTGAATTTATTAAAAACATAAGTGAAGGTTCAATATTAACCATCTGTCTCTTTCATAATGTATGTAGCAAAATGAATGGACTATTTCTGAACTAGTCTTAAATATGGTTACAATGAAGTCAATTATATTTAATGGCTAATTAGCTAGTTTGTGATGCCCATACCATTCTATTGGCTTCTTCAAGGCGTGCCGTTTTCTGATTGGCTAGTTTGTTAACACGGTCCCAGAGAGAGGCAAGATCAACGAGCTGCTCCTGCATGACACTCGAGTCTTCGTCCGATTTGGCCATCAACTCCTGAGCGGACTGACGGACCAGATCTACCGACTTGCCGCGGTTTTTAATCTCTTCGCTGAGACGATTATGACTTTCGATCAAATTCTGTGGATTAAAGGATAAGAATTTATAGAGATGCATTATAGACAGTGCATAGTTTATAGAGATGAAGAATTGGCAAAGAGTCGTATTATATTGCTGTTCTGGTTTTTTGTTGTATATACGTATTACATACGTGATCTTATTCTTTAACGAAAAATGTGACTTTGATACTTAAAATTGAAAAAATTGAAAACAAAAACAACTGAACATAAAAATAGATTATAAAAATAGATTATAAAAGTAGATTAAAAACATTAATAAAACTTAGTATTTAAATCAGCAACATTATGTGCAATTTACTTCAATTTTACACTGTAAATTTATTTAATGATAAAAATAGCCTTACAAACGAATAGGTTTAAATTTATTTTCAAAACTATCTTCATATGCATTGATTAATAAAGTTTCAAGGTGTACAATACAAACAGCTTGAAATCTTTTAAAGTTCCACTTTTCTTAAATAATAGAATATATTTACTTTTACAGTGTCGATATCTCCACAGCAGTGGTCCTGTGATCCCGCAAGTCCAGGTTCCTCCTTGTACAGCCAGTCAAGGAGCGCAGCCAAAGCGTCCTTATATTGACCCGAGAATAACAAGGCTTCCTCCAGAGAGCGTTGTCTGTAAACACATTTATATAAATTACAAGAGTTCTAAACCAAAACTTCGTGAAACATATAGGATTTAGGCAATCAATAATGTCGCGTATATAGATACCTAGAAACAGATTTATTGCACAACGTTTGCCATAGGTTCTTGAGTGTGTAAAGCATTTTTTCGAGCTCTTCTTGGTCAAAAACAGGTGCTTTATCGGTCAACATTTTCCCTAGTCGACGTGTTGAGTCGAAGGCCGGATGTTGAGCCCCAAGAGCTCGCTGGAACTCCTTGTGTCGGGCGATTTGATTGCGAATGTTCTCCGCGTTATTCCCGACAGAGAGATCCTCGTCCAGAAGAACGGTCTGATCGCGCAGCCATTCCGTCAGTACAGTCCACATGTCCAAGAAGCGTTTGGCCTCCTATGAAGCAGTGAAAAATATCGACAAAGAAGAGAAAGCAAGAAGATATTTATTAGATCAATGATGAATAAAACGTATGAAAATATTGTTAGAAAATGGGACGTGAGCGTACCTTGTATCCAACGTCAAGATGGCGAGTTCTTTCAGCACTTCTCGACACAATTCTCTCCCATCTGTGATGGACGCTGGCCATCAGATTCTTAATAAGAACGACATCCTGCTTCTGACTGGCGATGCGAAGCTTGGTTCCCTTTCGGTCAAGTCTGTTTAAAATAAGAATATATTACGTGAAATAAAATAGTATTTTCTGTATAAGAAATAAATACATTTAAATCTTATTTGTCGAAAAAATTACTATTTTGCAATAGAATATAATACGTACAAATACCAAGTAATTGGTAGCTATAAAGAATAAAAGAGACTTCAAAACTTAGATTTTAACAATCGCTTCAAGTGCAATACTGAAATTAAATTACAGTAATTACTGGAATGTAAATGCTTAACTAAATTTTTTACAATCAGAAGAATTCAAAAGGATTGTAATTTAGAAAACATGACACTTTTTATTGACACTTTTAATATTAATACTTATAAGCATTTTATGCAATTAATACAATTAAGTACAGATAATTCATAACGGAATTTTTACATAACATAAACATACATAAAATATAACATAAAACATAAAACATAAATATATATTTATCATAGGAGTGTATACTTTAAAAAGTATTTTAATATTGAAAAGAGTAGTAATATTTTTGAAGAGTATTATATCGTCTTGATTAGATATGTAGATACCACTATACAAAATAATAGGCCATATAATACTATACATATTTAGCATTTAAATAGCACATATAGTTCAATCTAGATACAACAGATATATGTAAAATTTGCAACAAACTATTTATTAAATCTGCGTATAAAATCCGTGACTATATCGACGAAGATACTTCTAAATTAGTTATTAACGCCTTCGTAACATCAAAGTTAGACTACTGCAACGCTATCCTATTTTCATTCAAAAAGAAAAATATGCGGTCTTTTCAACCTATTCAAAATTGCTGTACCCGTTATGTCTGTCAAATTTCTCGACGATCTTCAATATCAACGACTATCGGCAAGTTTCATTGGCTGCCTTTCCCACAAAGAATTGTGTTTAAATTGTGTTGCATTGTTCATAACTGCTTGTATGGTAAAGCACCATCTTACCTTAAGGAACTCATAAAAGAACTTTCGTCAACTCAGGCTACAGTGCAGCTTCGGTCTAAAAACAATCACCGCTTATTTCAACCAAAATACTCTCTACGTGCACATGTGTCTTCTTTCAGAATCGCTGCTCCTCTCTACTCGTTACTTGAACACTGTCGTAATGAAGATAGTTTTCCAAAGTTTCGGAAACTAATCAAAACTTTTTTATTTACATAATTTTCTTCATTAACTCTACAACTTAACTTACATGATCCCTTTCTTTTTCTCTACCACTTCGAATGTACTTTTACAGATGTTGTGTATTTGAAATAATAATAAACCATTTTTAGTGAAGTGGTTGTATACTCACCGCATTATATCCTCTCTCTTTGATGTGATCTCACGTCTGAGGAGTGTATGTCCCTTGATTTGCTCGTCAACAGTTGGCACAATCCTACTAACCGGCTTCAGTTGGTTCAATGTCCTCTCTGTCAAAGTGAGCCAGCTAATAAAGTGACCCAACTCCGTGTGAAACTCTTCAACACTCGCTAGACCCGCCTCCAGTTGACCCTTCCTTTCCTTTGCTTGGGATTGAATGGACTGCCAGCGCTGTTGCAGTGTCAGGAGGTCGTTTTCGAGTCGATATCGGGCCGATTCGCTAGTCTGGTTCATGAGATTGTTGCCTTCGCGTTGAAGGCGGGCTATTTGGTTGTCTAGGTCGGAAAAGGTGGCGTAGACGCTGGCAAACTTGGTCATTTGTTCTCGCGCGCTGTCCGGTAGACCGCCCATCGGTTTCGAGCCCAAGAGATTCTTCTCCAATTCTGTGAGTTGGTTCAGCATATCTTGTAGTTCACCGTAGAAGATTAAGGCCTGTGTAGATTGTATATATAGATAGATATACATAAGTGTTGAGTATATAAAGAACATCTCTGACAACATGTAAAAATAACCTATCCGCTGAAAAGGTTTGTATGAGTACTATAACGACTCACCTAAATTGACATATACATTTTCTTGCCTTATAATGTAAACGCTATTGGTGTTAAAATTGATTAAGAATACAATATTTAAGTCGTTACTCATACATATATCAAATAGGTTTAAAATATAGGTGCAGATTTTATATTATTCAGTGGTTTTACATAAAGTTTACTTTAAATTAAATCTAACACTATTATCTAAAAAAAGACGATACAAAACTCATTAGACAGAACACATAATTATTGTAAAGCGGACAGGATATTGTCCATTGAGAGAGAATGAACTTTAGTAAAATTGTTTTATGTGATTTTATAATACTCACTCAAATTCCAAGTATGCTTTGCCAAAATTTAGCAATATATTGCTATATGAAAACTTAAGATATCTGAAATTTCATTTAATATTTCCAAAATTCTTTTAAATTGTTTGAACACTTTAGCTTACATGCCTTAATTATATATATTCACCATTACGATAATATTTATTTATACATAAAGAGTAACATGATATTATGATGCTTTACTAATGTTATGTAAAAAAATATTACCATCTCAATTTTCCGTTAAATAATAATTGTTAGTGTATTTTATATTCAGAGTCACTTAAGCATTATTATCTACACATAAATTATGCTTTTATAGTATGCTTACCTCTCTAAGTGCATCTTCCAGTTGGGTTTGCTTCATTCGTGCCTTCTCCAATAGGCGCTCCCATCCGTCGTTCATATCTGCCAATCGAGCTTGAGTCTGCTCTTTACCCTGACTTCCTTCGCCAGTGAACTTGGCAGCGCTTTCAATTACCTTTGATACTGACTCAGCGTGACCGTTGATGTCACTAGAAAGCATCTGAAAAGTGTCACAAAGTTAGATGTTAACTATATAGTTGTAATATATTTGAGAAAATAATCTGTGCACCAAAAGGAAATTCCGATACCAATTGCACTATCTTCTTTAAACAAATAAAGATGAATAGATAACGTATATAAATGAAAAAAATAACAATGCCGGCACCTCCAAAGTTTTTCGACGTTCTAAATTCTTTCACCTTAAGCTACAAGAAATATTTTATACCTTATTAAGTTCTCTATTGAGAACATTTACATTGTAGTGATATCGATTGATATCTTTTTTGATGAGCTGAAATTTGAAATGGTGTTTATGTAAAGAATAAATTATTCACAAGAAATAATAAAATGTTTATTATAAGGTTTATTATAGACGATATAAAGCTATTATATGATTAATAACCAACCTTATGCTTGGCCATCTCCATTTCAATGCACTTAGGATCCCCGTGGACAACTTGAATGTCATCTAAGTTGTGATCGGTTTTGTCGATCCAAGCCAGCAGTTCCTCCAAGGCTTGCGTGAATTCTCCTAGACTTAGCAGCGTTGTTTGAAGTTTGTGCTGTTGTTTTTAGTGTGAGCAAGAAGAAAAGAATTCGTCTTAGTTTATGCGCTACATAAAATATCAGTCTCAAAGCAATAAATATTAAACTTTAAGTACAATGTTACAAATCTATTGTGCTTTAGATAAAGTGGAAAATTTCATGTGCTGATTTTTGGGATAGTTATTTCAAGATAATTATAATAAAAACTAATTAAACAATCTTGCACAAACAGTCTACTACTTTAATATTAATATGCGATGTCTATATATCAGTAAAAAATGTATATATATCACCACTTCTCACCTCTCTCTCATTAACACAGTCGATCAGATTGTCCCATCGTCTGTTGACATCGTCCACAAGCGAGTCCGTATTAACACGACTACTCGGCAGACAACTCTTTGTGAGTTCATAGGCCATTTGGTTGAGTCCTTCCACTTCTGTGTGCCTTGGCTCGATTCCCGTTTTCAATGTCTTGATCTCCTCCAGCTGGGCCATCACACCGGGTGTGTTCCCCGCCACCTGACCTAGCCCATCTAACTCCGATTCACACTGCTTGATCCAGACAAGGATACGCTGCAACTCCTCTTTGAATTCGTGCGAGCGCTGTTCTTGCAGTTTGAGCAGCTTACTACGGTCCTCCCAAGCTCGGCGAAGGTCCGCATAGGCTGCGTCTGCTTCCTCGATGCTTCGCCGTATCTCAGGCTGGTCTGTGGGATCCACCACTTCCATTAAACGTTCGGCATTTTCTCGGCATACTTCCAATTCCGAGCGGGCTGCCTCCACCTCCTCACCAATGGCCTCCAGCGATTCTTGTTGATCACAGAGTTCAGCCAAGTCGGCACCAGCGGGGTCCTCGCGTTCTAATCGCTCTCGAGTCATCTGTAGATGCTGTTGTGAAGCGGTCAGTCGCTGCCAGAACTCCTCGGCTACGGCGAGAGCAGCTCGTAGACGGGCCTGGCGCTCCTCGGTTTTCTGTTTGAGTTGTTGCCAGTCCTCGAGTAGAGCGTTGACACGGCCCAAAACTAAACCGAGGAACAATCCAGTTATTATACTCCTTTACTTTATACATTAGGTGTTTATCATTATCGTATAAACAATACTATTTTATATAAAGGAAATATAATAGTTCATATTATATAGTTCAACATAGTCATAAAATGACAGAATGAACGAAAACAAATTTTGCTACTTATATGTATTATGTATTTAAATTGCAGCAATGGTGCTATATTATTTGTGGAAACAGAAATAGATCAGGCAAATATCCTTAATTCAAATTTGAGCCGTAACTGCAAATGGGTTACTTATATTTTTTTAAATATTATTTTAGAAGAATATCACTTATTATAGCTTTAAAATTATATATAGATTTTATGTAACTAACTAACTAACTAATTAACTATATGAATTAATTTTTAACATACGAATTAAAAAATTTAAAGTTGGTTCTGTATTTATTCTATATCGGATAATACCATCGATTAGCTCATAAGAGTTTAAAAATATATGAGTTTTTGAAACATATACTCGTATGAGTAAAATTACGTACAAGTATAAATATCTAAACCTACAGTAGTAGGTTGTTAGCTCATGCAGCTCATGCGAGCAACCTACGTACATAAGTTATAATAGAATACCACAAGAACGGTCATTTTTGAAATCGCTGCCATTTAAAAACTAATTTATATTTTGAAATGATTTAACTTCTATCATAGAGCGCCGCCAAAAATGTATCAGTGAGTC
>JAYRBW010088183.1:7280-21914 GCA_036023295.1 Invenusta paracnida
ATAATTGGATAATGATATTGAATATAGTTTTTATAAAACATAATACAAAATGTTTCTGGCCAACAAGTATCTAAATTAAAATGAATACATACTGGAGGGAATTGCTACTAAGTCTGATCAAGAAATAAACATTTAATTCTTCTTAAAACACTAAGTATACAAAGCCACGGGTTCCTTGTACAAAGCATAATAATTTGTTTTTATTATCAAATAAGCCTTAACTATAATACATGATATATATTCATGTCATCAACATAATTTGTGAAACAAAATAAAAGCTAAGATAATAAAATTCTTGAAGTATATTTCAACTAGTTATTACTTTCGTCCTAATGAAAGAGATTTTATAAGTACCACAAATTTGTTTTGTACCTATTCCTGTACATAATCTCTGTTACCAAAAATGCTTAATTATCGTTTTGAAATAAAATGCTTTTTCTTTCTTACTTCAATACATTAATACAATAAATAAAGTATATATAAAAATAATTATAATTTTCTTAAGCAATTAAGCTAGTCATGCTTTCTCAAATTTTTTCGAATATCTCTATCTCTTCTCAATTTGATTTGTATTCACATTTATTAGTTTTGTAAATTGTACTTAATCCATTTCTATACTTATACAGTATATACCTTTTTTATTGTATTAATGTAATAATTATTTCTTTACTGACGATGTCCACATTAGGACAAACTAGTTGAAATATACTTCATGAGTTTTATTATCTTGGCTTTTATTTGGTTTTATAAAAGTTTTTCTAATGTACAATAATTAAATATTGTTATTAGTACACTACACTATCATCAAAAGTAAAAGATATCGCTCAAATATTAATAATAGCAAGATGTATGTCTTATAGTGATGAAATCTCTCAAAAGATAGGCATAAGGATTTCAAATGATGGATCGACTTCCCAGTAGCCTGGAGTACGAATTCGGTGCATTATGCAAAACATAAGTAACTAAATGATTTATAAATAACTGTCAATTTTTAGTACAAAATACTAAGAATAATACCTTGAAAAATTCATTCAAATACTTTAATAAACAATTTTTAAACAAAAAATACACAAAACCATGATTTTCGGTGATTAAATATGAATCACAATTATAGAAGAGGTATTGTGGAGCAAGATAACATCAGCAAAAAATGGTCCAAACAAAATATGTTAGTTGTTATAATGTAGAATGTAGAAAAACGAAGACAAGTGAAGACTAAGCTATTGATCGGTTATATATCCCCTTTCTCTTCACTTCTACTTTTTAAGTTGCTTGAAATAAACAATGATTAAAGAAAGTAGACCCAAAGAGATAATAAAAGCAGATAGGATTACGAGGCAAACATTAAAAACACTTAAAAGAAAGAGGTGTAACCTATTATGCTCTTGTACATACTGTGTATAGGTATATATAAAATATATAAACTTAATTCTACAAAATTTTAAAATCAAATCTTAAGATATCAAAAAAAGTTGCATGTGGTTATTTTTAGCACACTACTTGTTTACTTTGCGACAGGTTTAATTAAGTTGTTCTGACAAACCTCAAGTTTGTAGGCCCGTTCCCATGACAGCGGCATGGGATGACATGAAGTGTCGGAGAGGGCACGGATATCGAAGTAGTATTTGGCGTATACGGAAGCGGGCACATTCGTATTGAACTGGAGGATTTCCAGGAATTGCCGCTCCAATTCGTTTCTATATTGTTGGAATCAAACAGAGATTAACTTAGATAAATAAGAACACATGAAGCGAATAAGTACCAAGGAAAAGAATAGAAGTCAATTATTGCATTTATATACAATACTTATACACGTATCCAGAACATCGTGCATAAATCGAAAACAAAAGAAAAACAGGACACGTTATTATAATACCTTAGATTCATAATAGAACAATTAATTTTGGGATCCTTTTAAAAATATATTTCAGTAATGTAAAATTATGTACAAATATTTGTAAATGCTGGTAAAATGTTTTGTCATCAGGAGTATGAGTATGAAAATATATCGATATCTTACCATGTAAGACATAATGTAATACAGCACACTGTGTACAGAAAATACGAGTCTTACACGTGTGTGGTTGTACTTACACATCGTCCACTTTCAAGTCGCGGAGAATCTGACAAAAGTCGACATTCCACACAGCCTGATCATCCCATACTTTACTCGCCAACAAGATGGCACAGAGGAGAATTCGTTTCCAGTTCCCAGGATACATGTCAATTTCAGCACTTGTTTGAAACCGTTCCAAATACACCTAAAATAAAATTGACGTAATAAGTGCACATGAATTACAATACAATACAAGATTATTAATAGAAAAATAATATTTAAAATTAATAACTGCACTAAACCCACCATTGTAACAATAGCGCATTCAGGTGAAAGCTGAGCCATGTGGAAAAGGGTCTTAATAAATCGGTAGACTGTGCGCTGATCAGGATCTTTAGTTGCATAGTCAGCTGGAACTGGATCTCGCTGGAAAATGATCGGAAAAATGTGGATCTCCTTGATGTTTTATAAACAAATGCATAACATATTTCGAAGTAGAAAATACTAGAAAGATACATAAATACCATGGTTTCTAAATGTAAAATTCAAAAAAGGAAATGATTAAATTATAAATATAAGCTTAACAATAAATAATTAGTAGTATATTTGTAACGTATATATGCATAATTAAAAAAATTCGGGTGATTGATGTTCAAAATTGGGGTTAGTGGTTCAATAATCGAGTTTTCGGCCGTTGCAAGAAAATTCGAATTTGTCCAGAGTTTGTATCTATTTAGAAACACTGTGCGTAATTCTTTGAAAGTAACATGAAAATGCTTAAATGTGACTTGTTTAAATTTACGAAATATATTCAAACAATAGAAAGTTCGAGGTAAAAATAGAGTATTAGCAAGCATATAGTAATAATTATGCTGGTTATTATTTTATGTCCTTAATACTACAATATTCCTACTGAAAATTGAATTATTTCAAAACAATACTTCGACAATCAATAGCAACAAGTTAGTTTACTGTAAACAAATTTATATAAAATACACAATACTTTTCGCACAAAATAAGTACGCTATTAATATTCTCAATGTTGATCAAAAGTATTAAAATAAATTTATTACAATGTACTTATACTACATTATTGATACTTTTTCGTGTACATTTTTCTAGAGTGATTTTACCAGAGAAATACATTAAAAGAATATAATAATATATTGAAATGACTAGCTAAACTACGTATATAGCAAAACGATTTTATCACGAAAATTGAATACAACACGTTGAATATAGAATCATTAAAAGTAATAGAAATAAATATATACATAACTGGCTTCACATCATATCCTTTAAGTATAAAAGTATTTTTGTTTAAATAAATGTATTTTGGTTGCTCTTAATATCGGTTAAATCAACTGAGACTAAATTACGTAAGAAAGAAAATACAGTAAACTCACATGAACCGGGTGAAGCTGCTCATCAAAGATCTCAGGCGAGTCTGGGATACGACCTCCCTTGCCCTCCCGGTTCCTGATGTGACAGTAGACTGCCGTGGCGAGAGCGCGTACTGTTGATTTTGGGTTAGGCCGACTCACGGTAGAATCATCAAGAAGAACTGTTGAGGTCGAGCTGTAGCACCGGCCGCGGGAGGCGCAAGTGTATCGACGGGAAAGCTGAGGAAAGAGATTTCGGGTCAAGGTTAAGTTGTGATTGACCAATGTTGGCATAAATAATATTATTGGAACTTGTGTAATATAAAACATTTTCAACGGTGTGGTAAGGCAAGTAACCTCTGAAGAAACTGTTTCGCGTTCAGAATTTACAATAACATAAAAACAATAGCCTAGTAAAATATCACATTGCACTGTTTATCTTTTTAATAGATGTTGTGCATTACAGAAATGCTAAATATTTGTTATTTATTGCTTTTCCTAAAAGATCTGTTGAATGCAATATAAATTAAAATGTATATGCATTTTAGTTTGTTTTTTCGTGAAAATCAGGTACTAAATTTACAAAAAATAATTCGAGTGCAATTGTCAGCAGTCAAAACTGCATCTGTATCATCAATAACGTAATATTTTGCATATAGATGAATAAAATAAGCAAAAAACAAATGTTAAATGTTCTCAGATACTATATGTGTTGTATAGTTTTGAGTTTTATACAACAAATATAGTATCTGAGAACATTTAATATTTGCTTATTTTATTCATCTATATATTAATAATCCAGATACGTGGCCAACTCCTTTCTCTTATCTACAATATGTCGCAGTTATTTATTATTTCCGATGTCAAAGGCTTTAATATTTTTGCATGCTCCTTATTAAATAATTAATTTTAAGTTTATTTCCGGTCGTTTATTTGATTTGGCCTATGTAAATTAATCAGTATTATTATCGATGCAAGTTCGTATTTATGAGAAAATACGAGTATATTACTGTATTGATTGATTGTATAAAATGCTATTAAACTATCAGGAATAGTAATAGTTTCGATAAGTTTGTGGCCTAATAAAATGTAAATGACAAAGTAATTTTGAGATATTAAAGTAAATTTAATGTATGTATTCTTAAAAATCAGATAAATAAATAAGTATTTTAAGTAGTTCATTGCATAAATATATATAACACACAATATGATTAAGTCTGTATATAATGTTATGGGCAAGTAGGCGCATCATATGATTACTAAAATGGCTAAATAAATATAATATTAATGATTGTATAGATAACTAAGATCCATCATAAAAACTAAAACACATTAGTAATATACTCCCCAAAAAATATTTAGCAAACAACTCACACTTCGAAAAAAATTCGAAACATATCGATAAAAGAAAACAGGAAGTCAGACTGTGATAAATTGATATATTATACAATGTAGATCATAAGAACTAAAACACTGAAATGATACCACGAACTTACATTTCTCTCATAGATACTTCTTCGCTTCTTAATGCCTAAAATTAAAAAAGAATCCAATATAATTATATTACATTTATTACATTGTGAAAATAATATCAAATTACTTTGTTCCACTTCATGTAGCGACCTCTTTAAGAATAAGGTCTCCTTTGTTGGATTTAGACTGGGATCATCAGTAACATCTAAAATTAAATGAGACAATAATATAAAATTTAGTAAGTTATAAATTAAATAGTACTGTATAGTAAGATACAGCCCAAACATACTTCTATATACATGCGGATATACGTTGCCTATATTTCATGATGAACACTAATGGTCAATTAAGTATATTATATTAATTAACGATAAAAACATTTGTCAAATATTGAATTTAAAAAAATGATCATGTAAACGTTACATGTGTATGTACGTATAATGTAAACGTGAAAAAGTAAACTAATGTAAGTACAGCCATACCAGTACAGTAAGCATAAGTTACTCAATGAACTAAAAATAAGTGATTAATATTTTTATAAATCTTCAATAATTCCACAAAATAAAACATCTTGCAACAGAGGGAAGGAATTAAGTATAAGCTTGTATAAATTCTAATAACAAGTGGTAGAAAACCAAAACATAATAAAATCAAGTGTAACTATAATGAATTGATTACTACAAGTAGATAGTATATATTGGTATTATTTTATTTAGATAACTTTAAAATATTAAGAGTTACAAAAAATAAAAGACTAATTTTTCATCTATAAGATGAATATTTTTATAATTATTATATAAATTTTAGTTTGTTTATCAAATAATCATTATTCGGATGCTGTAAAAATTATCTGTGAAAAAAAATAGTACAATCCAAGGTGAAAATAATATAACAAAAAACACGTGAAAGTGAGCAATTATTAAAATGGCAATAGGAACAGAATAACACAAATTTATGAGACTTACTTTCCTGCTCTCGATCACTAATATGTTGCAGCATATTACTCGTGGACTGATAGAATGAGGAGGCGGACACCTCGGCATGCAAATTGCCACGAGCATCCCCTCCCCCATGGCCTGAGTTAGAGTTGTGGGCATTCTTTCCTCCTGAATTCCGGTAGCGATCACCCCCACCCCCAGACCGATGGGCCAACTTATAGTCGCAGCAGAACAGGTTGCCCATGACAATATGTGTATAGGGTTGTGAACACTGATGACCAAGAATGCCTACAGATGCTCTCTTCACCTCCTTCCTTCAATGTCACTGAGACCAAGCTGTATGATTTTCTTTTACCAAATTTAAATGGTACAGTCGGGCATTTTATTTATGATTGACTTTCACTTAAAATTTCTTTATGAAGATTAATTAATAAAAAATTGAATCAACTGAAAATAAAGGAAGCATTGTATACTATTAGATAAATGCATACTGATATTTAATGTATGGTCTTCGAACAATAATGAATTAGATAGCCAAAGAGTAATAAAGTGCAAATTGAAAATTGAAAATTCAAGGAAAATAAATAACATGCCAATATTATTAAAGTAATCATTTTAAAATAACAACTGAAAACTAATAAAAACTTTAAGTGTAATCCATATTATGCAAAAATATGTAGTTTATATATTTAAGACATGAGTCCCAATTATAATATCACCTATATAAATACATATGGCTGAACATTTTGACAATAAAAAATTTAATCCAGAGCTGGAATACTTTCAATGAATTCTAATTAATACCTAACACATGACATGACACATAAAAGCTATGAATAAATTCTAGAACTAATTGTCATCTCAAATTAAAATTAGCAATCTCACTGAACATACTCAAACTATTGAACTTTAGAAATATATATGTCATTATAAACAACAAAACAATATAGAAATAAACATGGTCTGTCAATTTAAGTTAATTGTGATATGTAAGTTACACTACACTACACATCACTTTGTCTAAAATTTGAAAACATTGTTTCAATCATCATCCAATAGTGAGGAAACGAATCTGTGCAACTGCAAAAGTGTAGATTTTTTATAACTCTAATCTTCAGTTATGTATCTTCAGACAACAAACCAAGTTTGAAGGGAAAATAAGTAAACCCAGCAATGTATCATAAGGAGTGCTACAAGGGAGTGTATTGGGCCCACTCGATTCCACCAAAGCTATCAAAAACAATCAAAAAAGTGTTGCAGTAATAATATTTGCTGATGACATCACTCTCATCCCCTTGGGAAAAACAGCCAAAATAGCAACAGCCCGCTTGAATGATTTTATTTAAAGATATATTCTATTTGATTATTTTCAATAAATTAAATGAATTTTATTAACAATAATATCTTATAATAAAATGAATACAATAATGTGAAATTTTTTAATTTGAAAAAATTTTCTTTTCTCTCCAATTTAATGTCATGTTCTTTTTCTATCCTGCCCTCAGTCCACAAAAACTATTTCACAATAGCTTTCTGCACTATTAAAAATTATAATTTTTTATATGATTAGAAAAGCTAACACAAACTAAACGAATAATTTATTAGTATTAATATTAGTTGCTATAATTTATTATTAATTCGTGTTACTATTGTTAATTATTATTAAATACAACACAAATTTAAAGAGTAATTAATTGATATTAGATTCTAATATGTATATAATTTTACTGATTAATTATTCCAATTATTAAGTATGTAGTAGAGATTATTTATTTTAATTAATTGTTGAGAGCAAGTGGTAGATAAGCAAAGGAACATTTGATTACATAAGTATATATTATTTATAATGTTGCTCTTATTTAAATTACATTAAGTAAACAATATAAACATTTATTATGAAACAGGATGCAAAAATAAACCCATATATACATATATTACAAATATATATACAAAAATTATGAAGACAACATAAAAACTTGCTAACATAAATTTCAAGTCAGTGTCTAGCCAGAATTAAGTCGATGTAGAGATTTAGTGATACAGATTTAACATATTCATATATTATTTAGAGAGAAATATAAAAATAGTGAAATCAAAGATTATTAAACTGATTCATTTAACATGCATTTGGACAAAATTTGACATTATTGTATAATAGTATATATATAATAAAATGTATTAAACTTTAGCAAAATGTTTAGCAAGAATTTTTTTTATTTGAACATAATAATTCCTCTAAATTAAAACAATTGTGTATACATATAAATATACATTATATATATTAAACATCCCTCTAAACATTATAGAAAAATAAAAAGCAAAGCTTGTTGTTATAAATATATAAAACTGCCCTGCTAGATACAAAAATAGCATACAAAAGTTCCACTTGTTATTATGGGTTAACATATTTAATACAGCTATGGCAGGAACACAATCTCTAGCAGCTATATAAATTGCTTGAACAAGTGTCATTTTATTTAAAATAAAACATAGTTCGAATTTTATTGGTTGGTGAAATTTAGGCAGGTGTAATGCAATCAAGCTTGAAAACAACATTGCCATCCATTAGATTTATATGTACTTATGGAATGGAATGACAAATGCAGAACAGGATGAATATAATATTATGATATCTTGTTGGATCTCAGTGCACTCATGATAATTATGTTCATAATATTTCACATTATAGCAGCTATTGGAAACAATTATCTAAGTAAATAGTTGCTTATATATTTGCTATATTTTGATGATAGGACATGAGATTACTCTTCTCTCTGTTTTTTTGTGCTTGAGGGTTATGGGACATAACCAATATGCCCCAGAAAAGAATCAGACAAAATTCAGAAATCAATTTAGCAAGCATTATTTATTGTATTTTTAGTAGATATTGATACAAATTCAAATCTCTGGCAGTGTCACTAAAAGCATGAAAATTAATAGCTATGTTGGTGCAGCTCAAAATGACCACAAAAACGCAGGTGAGTTAAAATATTGCAGATAACAGTTCATTACAAAAAGAGTATATTATATAGAACATTTGTAGACACATAACTGAATTATAGTACAATGTATGTACCAATAGACATATTCATAGATATTCATATGTAATTATCTGGGGAAAATGTGAATAGTAATTACAGGATTGCCACTTCACAATCAGAAAAACTTCAATGCCATAATTGCAAGCAAAGAGTTCGGATTTGCCACTTATTATATGTCTGGAACATGACCTTTTAAGCAAACAAATTCTGTATTCTGCTATTTTAAATAAATGTTCAGAAGTGTTTCTAAATCACCACCAACTTTCAAAGGCATATACAATTTTATTGCATTTTTCAAAGAATTAAAAATAAAAAGGATGTTGATACAAAATCTGGACATTCCAACGTCCCAAAAAATCTGGATGAATGGCAACCTGTAAATATTTTAAATTTGATTAGCATGTCATTACAACAACATTTAATTATCATTGGAAAAGTATGTAGATAAGTGGAATTAAAACATGTAAGTAAAAAACTGCAGAACAAGTGGCCTCTTCTATTCTCAAACAAAAAGCAGGTCCATGAACTACTGAAATTGAAATCTTGGTTGTCCATTCAAAACCATTAAAAGTCATCATCTCACCAAATTCTTCAGCAAACCAAACAGTTTTCATTGCTAACATGCAACAGATCTTAACCTCAGTGTATATCAGACTGTCCATTTGGGGGAGTATTTCCAGAAGGCATCTTCATCTAGAAGCACAGTGGAACCCCATTTAAGAAGCCTTGTGTATGAAACTGATCACTGAACAATTGGTTTGAAGTGGAGCTGTTAGATTTCCTAAGAAAAGAGAACAATGCAGTTAAAGGGCATACATACCATTGGGCTGTAGTCAGTAAAGACATTGAAAGTTTAATTTTCCATATTAAAGAAAACCATGATTACACAGATTAAAAAGTCCTGGTCAGGGTGAGAATCAATGGTAGAAGCTGATTCATCAAAATATCTCTCTCAATCTTCTGTTTCATAAATTAAGACCCTGCAGTAACAGGTATAACTCAATATAGAGGCACTGTTTTGACCAAGAAATTAAAAGACTCAAGTGTGAAGCACATTATTATCATTGCCATTACACCCTGCATTCAAGAAAATTATAAAAACGTTCTCAAACTGTGAACCACTCTTAACTTGCAGATGGCAGATGACTTCACATAGAATCAGACCTCAAACTGTGCAACATACTGCTTGGTATAATGGCCCATGACTCTCTCCATCCATGTTGCTGGTGCAATGCAAACAAACACAACCTGGTTAACAAAGAATACCAAACACTGGCTAACTTATGGTAAGACTTTTGGCATTGTTTTGAAGGTAGACAAGATTGAAGCACTTTCAAGAAATTCAAAAATGTCATTCACCCATCAATAATTAAACAATCCTTAAACAATGATTCTGAAAGTTGTTCCTCCTCCTGAACTCTATCTCATGATAGGTGCTGTGAATACAATATACACTGGCTTGGTTAACACCTGAGCTGATGCAGAAAGGCAGAAAATAATGCAGAAATTATCATCACAACATTCACCTTTAAAGAATTAATACATTGCTTTTATATCAACTTAATTAAAATGTTACATAAAGTATTCTATCACATCCTGATTTCTGCTAACTGAAAGACCATAGCTTGGATCCATGGAGTGAACAGGTGCTGGAAACCATACAACACAACTTCTCTACAATGTGGGATAAATTCAATATCATAAGTTTAGATAATTCCAACTTCAGTAGGTATGAAATTACTTTGTGCAGTGTCCATGAACATCAGCCATCACTTGTAAACATTTTTGCCATACATATGTAAACACTATATCCCATATTATTATGTTATTATTTTGCATTTTACATTATTTGTGAATTAGTATATTTAATCAATTCCATTTCATTGCAAACTTTTGTTATTTATTGTCTTGAAATAGATATTACTTATACTTACTACTTGTATAAATACCTAATATATTGCTGAGATAAATTAGTGAATGTTTTTTTGTTCTTTAAAATAGATGCCCAAATAATTATAAATAGCAATAAATAACAAATTTGTACAATTATTGATTTTGTATTAAAAAATATTGGGCTGATTTTTTTTATCTATAAGACTCAAGGAACAACCTAGCTAAAAAGCTAAGATGGTATTTTTTCAGAAAAAATATCAGTAAAAAATAACAAATTTGTACAATTATTGTTTTTTTATTTCTAAGACTCAAGCAATATGGTACAGTACATTTAAAAGCTAAGATGTGTATTTTTCAGAGATAAACCAGAGATACTTACTTTATTTGTATATTTGGACATAGGTAACAAAATAACAATTAAATTCTATTTAGTTAAGCTGATATAGAAATATGTTTAATTCAAAATATAAGCATATTGCTATTTGGGCCAACCAATTCCTATTTGCTTGGTCAAAACTTAATAAAAATTAAATTCTATTTAGTTTGTTAAGCTGATATAGACATATATTTAAATCAAATAAAAGTATATTTCTATTTGGTCCAGACCAAATAGAATAAATATTTTTTATTGATGAAAATAAATTTCTAATTGTTTGAGGCAAAATGTATTATTTATTTATTTGGTCAAAAAGAAATAGAAATAAATTTATATTTAGCATGAAAGATATAAATAATAACTATATACATTTCTAATTGGTAATGATATAAAGATAAAAATGTTTTGTGAGAAAAATAATTATTAATATGGCTGCTGCTATTGGTACAAAAAAGTACTTACCTTTAAATAGTATTAGTATATATTGTTAATTTGTGATAGGCAAGAAATAACTGGAAATTGTGTACCTATGGTCTCTACCTTTATTAATTACAAAATATATGGTTACTGGGTGTTGTAGCAGACTAATACAGGGTTATTGGGATGTTAATATAGTCAGCTTATACTAAACATTTGAAAATACCATGCTTTCATGCTATTAGTACATATGGAGAACATGACTTTTTGTCACCCCAATATATCTTATATCATTACAACATTTTGTCACCACAATATATATATATTAATAAGTAGGATATATAATTAATTAAAAATGTGAACAGTTACTTATAATGAAACTAACAATTTAAAATATTATAACTACTATGCTTAATATAAATAAATAATAAAAACAAAAGTTTTAATTTTTAACTTAAAATCAGTAGATATATCCAGTAGCTGTATTATTAAATTATTATGGTATTTTAAATTAAATTTATATTCCTGTTCTTTTTGTTCATGTCACAGCATTTTCTAGGATATTTCTAATAGTAATTGGTCCAATTTTCTATTTGGCTTTGGTCCATAATATAATTAATATAATATATTAATATTATAAATCTAACATTATTATTAACATATATTTTTATCATTGTAAATGTATATATATATATGTCATGATATAATAATATTAGTCAATTTGTGGATATGGTTTGTTTGCAATTGTGGAGTTCTTGGCCACAAATTAATTTTTTTCAGAAAATAAATAAAACATTAAAAAAATAAATGTAAATTTTGTAAATGTGGCTACAACCATACCACAATTATTATTTACAATATATAAATTAAATTACATTTATTTTTTGTTTTATTTACATTTTATTTATTTTCAAAAAAAAAAATTTACAGCTAAGGGCAAGAACTCTACAATTGCCGGTTTGTCTTTTACGTGGGTACAGTTCTATGTAATAGACCTTGGAGCTGCAGTGCTTGGCTTAATCTTATTACTAAAAGCACTCAATAAGTCAACAACAAATGTGGTCTGATAGCATTGGTGGATCCAAGGGTGGAGGGTTCACAACCCCCTTCCACCTTGCTCCCCTGCCCTGGGAGATTAAGAAAAGTATATTTTTTAAAGGTTTTTAAAAATCTAAATTTTAAATCTAATGAAAAAAAAATTATTTTTAAATGCATTCTACTAGACAATAAATAGCTAAAATTTGCCAGTGCTACATGCCGATTTAGAGCCTAGGCTTCATGCATAGCCATAACGCCCCTTTGATATTGGATTTCTTTCTAATCCAACCCCCCCCCCATGTGGCATGCCATAGTAGAAAACTGAAAAGTTGGATCTGCCCCTGGATACATGTCAGTGTCAGTGATACTGATAAGATGCAGTGGTAAACAATTGTTTGTTGACTTTAGTCAAAATGCAGGTAATTAATACTAAAGAAATGTTTAAACATATAATCAATTACAACTCTAAAAGACTAAGGATCATAAAAACGTATGTCGTTATGAGATGACTTATAGACTATACCATTTATAATACTACTACTGCCACTGCCAGTGGTAATTAATTTACATTTATGTAACATGTCATTACCAGTGGCACTGGTAATGACAAATTAATTACTCCTAATTAACCTAACATATAGTATAAATATATATGTGCAAGTTTCAAAAATAAAACTATATAGTATATACACATATTAATTGTATAATATGTAAATAATATAATTAGAAAATATCACAAATTTACAAAAATCGTAAATTGTCTGAAAATTAAGAATTGCACAAAAATTATTAAAAGTTTGGTTTTAACAAACTTATTTGTTTTATAATAAAGTATATTTTATGAAATATTTAAAATGTTATTTAAAAAATAATCGTTAGTCGTTAATAATATGGCATAATTTTAAATATAATTTATTTTTATTTTAAACATATATTAAATAAAATAATCAACTATATCTCCAACTGGTAAAAATTCCATAAGAATGTTTAATTCCGTAATATTATTCGTAAATATATTGTCCCTCCTTAACAATATTTATATATTGTCCGCAAATATATTATCCATAAATATTGTCCCGTAAATATATATGAATCACTTTATTCAACCCCGACTTACATGGGCAATAAAGGCCGAACCCCTTTCATGACGTATTAAACCGTCCTTTTTACCGCGCTCATCTCCGCACATATCATCTTCCGTCTTGATGTGTCCATTTCTCGTAGGGAAATGGACACATTTTCAAGAGCAACCCCGCAAAAGAGTAACCTCTTCTGTCAATCACTGAGTAATGTCACTATGACTTCAACTACATAGGTGGCAAAAGAAAGTAATGCTCGATTTACTGGAAGAAAGGAAATTCACATAATGTATCAGCCTCCAAAAACAAGTACCAACGTCACCAAATAATATAAAAAGCTCTAAAATCATTTCTGAATCTCAAAAAACTAATAAAGAAGTGCCTGCTAAGGAAAATAAAACAGTAGAAATAAGAACTGTTAAAAGAAATGCAGCAATGATATATTGGACGTTGTCAAGTCAACTATTGATTTGGATTAAAAATCATTGCAACAGAAACCGAAATACTTGGATATAAAAAATGATTTTACAAGAAAAGAATTACACAGAAAAAAACACAAAACTAAAAATGATAATTTTACTCATGAAAAAAAACACTGGATTGAAAAACTGAATCAAATAGATCCAACAATTATGGTTGACATTTCAGATTGTCCAGAAGAGTAAGTAAAGTTTACGAACTAGAGAATGAACATTTTATTATTTTGCATGAAAATGTGTGTATATATAGAAACAGAGAATTACATATATTTATGACTATATCTAATGATAGATTAAGTCAATTGTTCTATGTTTAATTTGTTACCTTCTTTTATATTTAATTCTACATGAAATTCAAGACTGATACATTGTAACAGTTTTTTTATTTTTAAGGCTGCTAACAATATTTAAATATAATAATAATAATAAGCGTATATTTATAGAATGATGTAAACTGGGAAT
>JAYRBW010088194.1:0-21914 GCA_036023295.1 Invenusta paracnida
AGATACTTTACTCTTTGATTGTCACAAAAGGGACTTTTTATAGTTTTCAATAATATTTCGTTATTAGCAGTTATTAAATCATTTTTAGCAACATTTAAATATTCCGCAGAATTTAAAGAAAACTATTATTTTACTTTTATTTTTGGTATGTAACGATGATATACATATGTACTATTTATTAATTATATTATATATAAATATAAACATTTGCTAACTAAAACGGTATTTATTTATGTATTATCATTGAGAGATATACTACCAAGTTTAAATTAAATAGTTTCCAACTTAAATTTAAATTCACACTGCTCTGATATTTCTATTATATTAAGAACTAAATGCTATAAGCAAAACATAGAGTATATATATACCTATGTTTTACATAGATACTATACATATGTCTCGATATACTTTAAATTTTATTTAAAAAATATGAAGTCCTAATTAAATAGATGTGTTCACTATTTTTAATATTTAAAAAACTCCACTGTTTTATTACATTGAAATAATTGAGTATAAGTTTACACTACAAAAATTATATTTCATTTAAATACTTAAATGGTATTATGCTTGTTAAATTCAATTTTTTTTAATTGTATTTAAAGTAGATATCAATGCACATATTATAGTGTGTAATTAGATTTTAGTACCGTACTAGATCATATTTCAAAATAATTTCCAAACAATATTTTAAGTATATATATTTAATTATCAAACATTTAACACATTAAATGTATAGTTTAAAAAAGATGCTTAAATTGGGAAAAGCTCCATAATTGCCTTATCTGCAGATCTATAAACATCATTGAACAAACTACTCAAATCATCGAAGTATGATAAAAGGATATGGATGAACGAGAATGGAGATGGCTGCTCTCCTGATGGGATGGAAAGGACCAATGAGGTAGAAGGCGTCTGTCGCGCTGAACCGAAATATCGTCGTGTCTTTGGCAATCACAACAAATGTCTGCAAAATCAAAACAATTTTATAAGGACTACAAATACATATGTCCTTTGAGATATTCAACATACGATATATTCAGCTCGTACATGCACCTCATAAACCAAAGCAATTCTAGTCCCCCTATAGTGCTTAAGTGTGAGCCTATGTACCTATGTATATATATGTAAGTTTCTGTATGAAGTTATATTCTGCGTGAAGACATTTTTAAATCGCAATTATTTTTTCATTGATCTTATAAAGTGCTAAATATATATAGGAATCAGGTGAAACTGAATGTGGCTTTAAATAGAAGCACTTTTGTTGTCCTGTTCCGTTTAATATAAATATAAATAAAAATAAAAATATAGACATTACAGCATATACATTAAAAAGACATCATTTCTTATGCGTATGTTTTTCTAAGAGAAAGAAACATTCGCAGTATATTATTTTTTCTTAAAACTGCTGTTTTATTTCCTTTTTTTCGTTAAAAGAAATATATATTTAAATTACTTAAAAGGAATTTTTGGTATTTTGAAAACGTTACAATATTTTATGGATAAAATTGCTGCTTCATACGTACATATATAGGTATATATATTTTCCACAAAAACGAATCATAAAATTTAAAAAACTTTTAAAAACAAAAATAACCAAATTTATATAAGTTATATCATCATTGTTTGACTTGTAATTTATGATATTGTTTAATAAGAAATATGTATTTAAATAATACAATTTTCCAAGTATAAAGCATAAAGCATATATACAATATGAAATAAGGTATTGATTCTTGTATATATAGGTATATATATATTTCGGCTTCATATATGCGAACATATTCAATCGGTAATATTTGCAGAAATCCAAGCAATACTATACTTTTTGATTGTCACAAATAGAGAGGAAAATAGTTTGATAATGTATGTGCACTCAAAGCATATATATATAAAATAGATTTCTGATTTCAGAGATGTGAGGCGCCAGTTTATTTGTAAATAAATATAATATTTATAGGCCAAATGTGCAGTGCGAATAAATATGGTTCCCTTAATAATTATTCGCATAAAAAAGTAAATAAAAGATAAGCAAGCATGGTGTCTTTATATCTTAAATATATTTTATCATCTTAACCTTATAACTCAAATAATAATTGATAAAGGGGAGGAATAGTGTACATTTTTAACGACAAAACTGAATGTGATTTTTTATACACGACTCGATTTAAATATATTTTTCTATCTAAATTGAAAAAATTTATTTACATTTTCTTGTTAAACAGGACTATATGAAATTGTTCTATTAAACTAATTGTGGTTTATTTATTATTCATTTATTTGTAGTAGGTGGTATGTATAGTAATACACATATATATATATACTAACTTTAGTTCACAACCATAATATATATATTTATTTATAAAATTTGATATTTTAATGTCTATTATCATTTATAAATTTCTATCATAAAATCCCCTAACACCATTTTCTTTAAATTCTAGAAGTTATCTACGTGTGGTACATTTGACGAAACAGTTATTTAAATAATGTTAAATTAAACTCAATATTGGAATTGGTTATTTCATTGTACTACAGATTATTACAATGCTTACAATAATATTCCAAAAATTAAAGTTACAACCAATTAATTTAAAACTGGTCAGTTATGCCAGAAACAGCAGTAACATTCTAATTTTATCAAAATATGACGAAATAAATAAAACAAATAAGGTTACTTACTCATTACCCTAGCAAATTTATCACAAGTTTTATTCAGTTTTATTTTAACCTACTTTTTGAAAATATTGCAATACTCATATAGCAAATATTTGTGTGTTATTTTTTTATTGTTAAATATGCAATCAAAAACATGAATAATTTAAAATATACATACCAATTAATTGTACAAAATACATAGAAATACTACGATGCAGTTGTAGCATGAGTAAATGGACGGCATGAAATATATCTATCATGAAAAATTATTCTATTATCATTATGTATTAAAATAATTAACTATTATTTGTTGAAACACAAAAAATATCGAAATTGTATTCTGTAAACTGTGAGAAAGTTACTAATGAGCTCACCTTCTCATTCTCAAAGAACTTATCGAGTTCCTCAATAGGTTTGCCTGCAAGCTGCTTCATTGGAAAATAGTCTCCCAAATAGGGTGGCAATTTCTTCCCCACTTCCAGCTTCCGGTCTGGTATTCGCGGTGCATCGGAGTCACCCCCCTCCCCCGCCTCCCTATTGGAGCTCGTGCCCGAGCAGCTGCCCCCCGTGTGGCCTACGCCTCCTCCTGATGAGGAACCGCCTCCGCCGCCATTTCCGCCCACTTTTTTTCGCCGTACGGCTGAGCTTCCGTCCGCTCCACCAGCAGCTGCGGCTGCTTTAGCCTCGGCTGCAGCGACCTCCCGCATCTTTTTGGCCGCCTGCAGTTCCCGATCGCGAGCCATCATGGCGGCCAGAGATTCCCGTGTGAATGGGCGGATAATCTCCTTGGTTTCTGGTTTCTCAGTCGTCGTGTCCATGCTTGACTCTTGATGTTGATGATGACCGCCGTGTTCTCAGATATTTTAGCTCTTACTTAACAGATTTTGTGAGTAAGATTTTCTGTAATAGATTTGGTAAACCTTGACCATGAAAATATAAATACTAATATTAAGTGAAACATTGATAATAATGTTATCAAAATTTTAAAGAGACGATTAGTTTGGTTATTTGAAAGCAACTGCGAGCATATTTATATAAACACATTATTTTGAAATTATTTACACCACAATCGAGTTTGAAGATTCTTCTTGTCCGTATTAATTGAAAAACCTTATGCCGTTTACCGATTCTTGTCTTATAGTTGTCGGAAAAACGGTAGTTAACTCTGAAACTATCGAGTCTCCCTCTTGGTTTAAAAATGCTATTAGTTTGATATTATAAATCCAATTTGTCTGAAATTCTATGATATCTCTATAAATATTCTTTAATATCTTTTTATCAACTTTTCCCAAATTTTACTATTGTACAAAGACATATGATATAATTGAATAAAAACTTTCGCGAAGTACCCTCTCCCCATCAGTATTATTCTTAAACACAAAAACAAATAAAATTGTAATGATCTCAACACATGAAAAGAAGTTATTAAAATATAGGAAAAGTTGTTAAAGTAGAAACAGCTAGAGTGTTTCCCTATATTAACATCGAACTATCAATTTTCGGTCTATATATATAGGGAGGTCTGGCATGACATCGATAGTCTTGGAGTGGAGATCATGACACATAAGGAGGAGCAGCTTGCATGTTTTGAGGGCAGTAACTGCTCTAAAAGATATCAATTAGAAACTACATCTCTAACTACAATTCCAAACGTAGCCTGGGTCGGTTGTAGCTGACTGAGGCGATCAGAACGAATACATTGCGAGCAGTTATATGTGTTGAGATAGTTGTTTAAAAACAAATAAAAAGACCACATTAATTGTTCATGTTGAAGAATATATCCCCTGCCAATTTGATCTAATAAATTGACGCAGCCATTCAACCTGTTGTAGTCGAGCACCATTGCTGGATTGTTCGGTTTTTGATCACCAATTTGCATGCAAGTTTGAAAGAAGAATGTGGGTCTTGTTATGTTTTGGCAAGTAACAAAGTGAGTTTGTCTTAGAAGTCAAGGACACTGAATAAAACCAGGCAGTTTTGTTTGGTTACATGTTCCGTGGTATTCAGGCTTTCTTGCTCCACAGTATTCCGTTGTATATCATATTTCTATCAATTGAAGGAAGCGAACGAGAAGGACAATAGTCACTTTTTATATTAGTCAAAAAATTACAAAATATCTTAATGTGACGTCTTGTGTGTTACAATTTTTCAGTCAGTTTCAATACTATTCGGGTTCCTTCTTCAACATCTCGATTGTTGCTATTTCGTCCTGTGCATATTCTTGCCATTTTCAGCAGTACAAAGTTTCGAAATCTGTGGCAATCCATATTCAGTCTCATACTTTTCTGACTTGCTAGGGATCTTAAATGGGCCGAGTAATGATATCGTAATAGATAGTGTATCACTGCATAATGATTTCCTTTGAAAATGAGCATTAATCTGAGGCCCACGTTGGTAGTTAACGCGACTGTTTTGCGATCGTTAGAAGAGTAACTGTCAAAATTATAAAATAATTAATTTTTTTATTTGTATGTTACCACCAAAAAGAATTATATATAAAAAAGAAAGTTTAAATACAAACATTTGACACAATGCCAGTATAAGTAGAAGTAGATTATTTTCGTGAAAACGTGTTCATTCTATAGTTTAATTTTCAAATAAGATTTAAATAATTTATAGATTTTCATTATATACTTTGAGAATATTAATAATTTTGTTATCACTACTATTGTGTAATACATTTTTCATGATTGACTTATGATAAATTATTACTCAATTAATTATTATTATTTAGCCAACTGAACAATGTTAATAAAAATGTTAATTATCTTTGAAAAAATTAGAGTTAAATTTAAAAACGCTTTATGAAGTCTTTATTGTAAAACATATTTTCCAATATTGTTGCTATTATAAAGAAACAATAATAAAAATCCTTTATTACTCATTTATGTGTATGTTAATGTAACAATGTATATTTAACAATTTGTAATTGTTTAAAGAATTTGTGATCTAAATATTTTCTATTTATTTTCTCGGAGAAATTGAATCAATTTAAAAATAATCGTCTTCTTACTGTGCAAGAAATTTGTATTGTACTTCATGATTTCCTATATGAAACTTGTCATTACTCAAATATGATTTCATTAATTTCAAGAAAGACTATGTTTTTATATAAAAAAGCACGTTTTACTCATTTTAGACAAAAAGATATATTCTTAGGGTGTGGACAGGTGACTATGATCCCTTTGGGTACACATTAGTGAATTTAGTGCTATAAATTTGAAAACGTTATTTTAGGAAAAGTTGGATGTTTCTGAAATACATGAAAAAATACCAATTACAACCCAATACACAAAATTTAGTGTATTTCCTTCACATCAAAGTCAAATATTTAATTGAATATTTCTATTTATCATAAATATTTATTCTTCGATTTAGATAATGATAAATATATATATGCAATAAAAATATCACAGGTTATCTTAATGCAAACAAAATTTATGACACAAGTAATATTAAAAAAATGCTATGTAGCTTGATGTTATGTTCATTGAATTTAAATATAATAAATAACAATTTTAAATAAATTATAACTTTTTCTCAAACATAAAATCTTAACTAAAATATAATTTAATAGTTCATTAATTATAAATTAGCAACATTTTTCGTTCTATTCCGCTCAATTATTTTAAGAATATTGTGTGATGCGTTCCTGTGAATTTAAAAATGCTAAACTATTAAAGAGTTTTATTATATAACATATTATTATATCATCGTTTGAATGTAACCACTTGAGGACGGATGACGTATATATACGCCGAAAAAAAGTGCCAATTAGTCGGAAGACGTATTTATACGCAGGTCATTTAGTACCATAGACTTAATAAAGAATGGACTTGTTACTGATATCTATGTCCTTTTATAAGTATACTAGTCGACTTGAAATCATATTTTATCGCTGGCTCATAGATTTAGGATATATACATACATATTATATTATTATATTATATATTGGGCATGAAAAAAGTCAAAGAGGGGACATTTCTTTTATATCTCCACGATAAAATATGTTAGCTCTTGTATGGAAGGACAAAAAAGACGTCAAAATGTTGTCTACCATGCACACCTCTGAGATAAAAAATATTGGGAAAAATAATAAAAAAAGGTAATCCAATTTACAAACCATCTTGCGTAATCAACTATTGCCGTGGAATGGGTGGTGTTGATCGCTCTGATCAACTGGCTTCTACTTGTCGTTCAGTACATAAATATATCAAATGGTACAAGAAGCTTTTCTTTTACATTCTGGACATGTGCATAACGAATGCCTATGCACTTTATAAAACAATTGGGGGCCTCGCCAATCTTGTTTCCACAGGACATCGGAACAGAAGGGAAACTATTTATCAATGTGGCTTTTGTAAAGTACTATTGTGTATAATACCCTGTTTCAAAGACTATCATACAAAGACAAATTTTTGAAAAACTATTTATCAATTAGACTTTTGTAAAGTCCCATTGTGTATAATACCCTGTTTTAAAGACTATCATACAAAGACAAATGTTTTGTATAAATATATTGTATCCGCACAATAATTTCTTACAATTGTTAAAATAGTTGTTTAAACATAAAAATAAAGTAATATCTAAAAATATATATATATATATATTTTTTTTAATATAAATATCGACTGGTTGATTAGCAAAGGCACAAAAAATATATTGTATCCGCACAACAATTACTTACAATTGTTGAAATAGTTGTTTAAGCATAAAAATTAAGTAATATCTCAACAACAAAAAGTTTTTCTTATTTTTTTTTTAAATGAATACCGTCTGGCTGGTTAGAAAAGGCACAAAAAAATCCGTCCTCAAATGGTTAATAAAGAAAACTATATAACTAACTTTAAACGAGTTATGTAATACTGACTTGCATTAGCTTGCTGAAAAAAAGTTTCACTATACATAACAGCAAAATTGTAATAAGGATATTAGGAGCTGTTCTATTTATAGCTTTAACACAATTATACAAATATTCGACTTATTTAAATGTATATCAAAAATTATTTCCAATATATGTACATATATTAATAGATTGGGACGAAGATTTTTACTTGTAAATTCTTATCGATAAAAATCGATGACGAATATTGTGTTTCTCATAAATTATTTTAGAAAAAATATACTAATGCCAACTATGCATTGCTAGTATAATTATTTTCAGTGATACATATATATTATCAGATATATATATATCTAATTTTAATGTGATAGAGCTTGTATCAAATCAATTTAAAAACAATATAGCGAATTGAACATTTATTGAGACAATATTCATGAGCATTAGTTTAGTGGCATTAATTAAGGTTGAACTCTACAATTTTTCATGAATCATTTTGAAGTTAAAATTCATCATTTCTGGTGTTTTAAATCTATGTAAAAATATCTTTAAAAATATAATTATTTTTGAATAAATATTGTTTTAGTTCAATATAACAAAATAAAAGTAACATGCACTAATTTAAAATTATGAAAAAATAGGATATATAATAATAATTGCATAAGTAAAGTATTTATGCATACGTATCTAAATCCTAAAGTTTGTTGGTTAGATATTTTATTCTGCAAGTCAAAGCCATTATATTTTGCTTTAAAAAATCGTTATGACAACGAAATTCAAATTTGTAAAACATTATAGTTTATTTAAAAAATTAAAAAATGTGTTATATAATTATTTGGATATTTTGTACATATATCACATAATATTACATATTTTACATATTTTCTTATTTATATATATTTTTATGGTGTCAGATTTTAGTGATGCAATTATTTATATAATAATTCTAAACAAGTTTTGAATAAAAATATTTATTAGAAAATGGAATGTTTTAGACAGGATTTAAATAAATTGTTTAAGTTCTACTGGAGAAAGAAGCAATAGATTAAACACTTGCTTATTTGTAAATATTAAATACTATATAGAGTAGCTATATCAAAGTAGCTTAAGTTGTTAAACAAAAAAGGACTTTTCATACATCAGATGATTCAAGTTTAATCTAAATTTCCATTGCAGACGCAAAATTTTTAAATAAATTTTTAAATAATATATTTAAATATAACACTTTCTTACTAAAACAATTGTTGAATTAATTCTACGTTGAAAAATAAACGGTGATTACAATTTTATTGTTTAATTTATTTAAATATTAGTATAACCTTTAAACTTGTTTCCATTATAAATAGTGCCACAACAAATAAAAAATTGGTGATCTTTATTGACCTTAGTAATTACTATGTATAATGCTAATATTATGAAATAGATGCCTGATACATTAACACAGCATTTGTTACATTCATATAACCGGAAACATTTTATTTCCAAATATTTACTTTTTTCTCCAAAGTATTGACAGAAGATGCGGACTTTTTAATTTTCCTAAAAAGTAGGACGACAATATGATAGCATAATTTTATGATTTATAATTAAAAAATTCGTCTAAAAATGTTCAATGTAGGCGGCGCAGCAGTCTGTGTATATCTCTATGTAATAATTATATTCTAATTTGATAATTGGGCCATTTTAGCTATATGCGAATGTAATATATTGGATGAGACTTTCAATACATCTGTATATTTAAGAAATTGTTATCTTTGCGTTAGATAACATAAAATCAATAAAAAATATATTGATCAAGCCTTCAAAATATCTAAAAGGAATTTAACTGTATGTATGTTTATTAAATAGTAAATAATACTGTATCGTTTTTTGTTAGAATTTTTTGATCGACTTGTTTTATTCTATTCATGCGCGCGTATAAATCAATATTAAAAGGCTATAACTGATTCCATTCGTAAAAAATATATTTCTAACATGTTACTTATAAAATTGATAAACTAAAATTTGTGAACTAATCTCAACTTAGTTAAAGACAAAAAGTAATATAAAAGTTCAAGAAAAGAAGTAGTGCAAATTAGAAGATACTCTATATTCATAATAAAAGAATTTGTAAAATGAACATCATAAGTTTTAGTTTCTAGATTTTCTTTCGAGTTCTCACAAATTAACAAAAAATACAAACTGTTTCACTTATAAACATTATACTGTGTAAGTCTTTTTTTCTCCTTTTAATTCAATCATTTTTCTTCATTGGTTTAATATGATACAATTTAATACTAAAATGAATATATGTATATCTATAATCAATTATGGTAGGTGTTTACCTCAAAATTAGTCTGAAAATTAACTAGTATGTTATTTTTTAATATATACTGAATCTATGCGCTAAAAATACAGGACTATATTTTGCATGTTGTGTAAGCTTTTATATGGACCCACTTGAAATTAATGGGACATTAGTTTATTTGGATTTGTAGGAATCTTTATAATACTAAGCCTTGTATGGTTCTAAAATATTTCAGTATAGTTAGTAACTAATATTCATAGAAATGAATCAGAAAACCACAGTAATAAATAAAACAATTATCATTGCAGTATCTTAATATGCCACTTCTATATTTTTCTTTCACGACTTTATGGTAAAAATTGACCGAAAGCTCGAAATTATTTAGATTTAATTGTCTTACTTATCATTGTGATTTTTTACTTCATTCTAAAGATTGACAATAATCTTTTCATCTCATCATTCATTGAAATTAAACAGCTCTAACTAACAAACGATTAATCATTTTAGTACCTATACTAATACAAATGTCTATTCTATAACAGTACGAGTATTCTACGCAGTAATATAATTGTTATAAAATTATGCTTTTTCCATAATGTTAATTTAATTTTCCAAGTTCTCTTGTAATATATAATTATAAATATAAGTATTACACTTTCATTACATCTTTATTTTTAATAATTATATAAAATCAATTTGTAAAGATTGTTTCTATTCATATATTCATACATTGTTCCATTCCTGCCATAGACAATTTTTTTTAATCAAAATGTAATTTAAATGCGCATTTTAACAGATTTTCAGAAATACTTAAACTTAATAAATAATACAGAATAGTATAATCATTCTGTATCAGAAATGTATCAGGAAAATTAAAATTTGTAATTTACAACTATCTGGGTAATGTTAACGTAAAAGATTATCGATTAATAATTGATTTTTTCGTAAATATTATCGATTTTTTATGGATTTCAAGCGGTCAACAGTGCATTTTTGAAAATTTATATCATTGACATATGAACTCAAAAACGTCATAAAAGTAATGCTTAAATCTTGATGCAAGGGTAAATTTGGATTATGAATTAATTTGGCGAATAATAATTAAGAATCAATCAAAGATTTAAGTGATCAAAAGAGCAAATCATTTTCATATTATTTGTGATCTTTTATTTAAACTTGAAATAAATATATTCGAAAATATTTTCGTCGAGTATTTTATTATCTTTGAACAAATATTTGATATTATGTATATTATGGTGCACAAATATTTTAAATTCTTCTTTAAACTTGAATGCAATTTAAAAAATTGTTTTCACAACCGCAGAAGTTAACGTTGGTTTAATGATATTGCAGAAATCTACAATTTTGAATGACGTGACAAAACTATTTTCTTCTGCTTTTTGATATCTGTTTATGTACCTGATCTATAGTATTGGGTAAGTTCATTTAATCGTATTGCATATTCTTAATCATTTATTGACTCGTTAAATGCAGCATTACGCTTTTAATTAATGTTGGATATAAGTGTTTAATTTAACGGTCTAGTGTGTGTTTCTTTATTATCATTTGAATATTGCATTATTCCGTTAATGCCTATACACTACCAAATAATTTAATACAAAACCATTCACGCCAAGATTATATTTTATAATCATATACGTTTGTACTGAAGGCTTAAACAGGTAGCATATAAAACTTGACATCTTCACATCAAAGGCGTCGCAGGACGTTGCCAACTTCAATTACCATTGATTGCATCCCAGAGTTTCAAATTACTCTGCAATCACCCTGTTTACGTAGATATAATCCGTATACTCGTATTATCAAATTTGGAAAGGCAGAGTAAAATAAATAATAATAATTTAAATCGCTCTAAAAGTTTTAAAACTTTATTTTGGGAAAAATCACGGAAGCCTATATTGCTCCATTTGCTTAACTTATAATCACAAAAAAATGCCACCCCAGTATTTAGGGGGTTAAGGAAAACACCACAATATACGACAATATAATAATAAATAATCATAATATGTTCTATGTCAGATATCATACAGGATACAGTTCGCAAACATAACTATATTTTAATGTTATTATAACTAATAACAAATCGATATTATTACAGCTATCAAATCTTTAATAATTAAAGTATAACGAAATACGCCACACAAGAAACATTTATTTGAATTTTTTATTCACCGTAGCCTACTTTTTATCTTTGTTTAATTAAAATAGATAGAGATAAAACACCACCAAAAGTAATGGATTAAATGGTTCAAAGGTATCCTAACTATTCATTAAATATTATTGGAACATATCTTTCTAATGTGATACATGTTAACGAAAGTATTTTTCTTTTCCAAAGAAAATTGACGAAGAAAAACACAACATGTCTTATGCCATAGTTTTATTAAATGTCCAAGATTTTTATTATATACCAGGGCATTAATACCTAATACCTAATACCTACTACATTCTGATTCATTAGATCAATTCTATGTATATTGAAGACTCTATATCGTAACTCATCCATATTTACTAATATGTTTCACAAAAGAAATTAAATTTGGATGTTTCTGGAGTGATATTGTTATTTTACATTTTGTAATTTACTTATACATTATACGTAGAATAATTACATTAGTAATAAAAATTACCTACCAACGAACGAAACATATCTTTGAAATAAATAGCTAAATACGCTAATATTGGAGCCTCCATTATTCAGATAATATTTTGCATCCCATAGTATTAATAATAATCGTTCATTTATGTAGCACCTTATACATATTTCATTTCGAATTATGTTTATGCTCAATTGCAGATATAATTCTTAATCAAAGTGAAATTATTAAAATAAACTAATTTATAATATTTTCAGTAGATTTAAAAATATTTATACAACTTTAATTTTATTTGACAAAATGAAATATCATTTTATATTGTTACATAAATCAAATTATTTATTTCAATATCTCTGTGGTTCTGGCACTCATTTTTTGTTTCTAGATTGTCTATTTGCTGCAAATAAATACAAAGCAATAAATAAATTACTTGCTTAGTAAGGCCTTCGATATAAGTACTAATCTTTATTCCGTTGTAGGCGTTTTGCACATCCTATTTATGCTTACGCACACTACTTATTAAACCACTACATTCTACACATCTATTCATTGTTTATTCAAACTTCAATTGCTGCGTCATCGCGCTCGGTATTTCTGTCTCATGTGGGTACTTATAGTTTACTTCAAACTCTAAATAAAACACACAACAAGTAGGTATAGTAGCCCAGTCTTATATTTGACTAATCGTGACTATACAGTAGTATTTCAAAATACAATATATATTTTTCTTTGTAAACTCATTTATATAATGATTTCACACTAATATTAGCTAATGTGATATAACGTTTTATAATTTCTCTGTGATCATATTAATCGCCAAACTAAATTACCTAAGTATACTTTCAATAATTCATAATTCGAATTTAATACAAATGTTAATTTCTATCTAAAATAAAAGTTACCTACTTCTTGCAAATCGAAATGTTAAACAAATCGTTTACATCTTTATAAAAAAATTAGCGACACTATTTTCAAATTAAATACTCAATCATTGTTTATTAGCAGTTCTGTAATTAAAGTTTAAATGATTTTCGACAAAATTCTGATAACAAATAATAAATAGCATTCATGTAGCAATAAAATATAGAACAGTGTATCAAAATTCTTAAATAATACGGATAAGCTTTATTATATTATATAGATACCTTATAATATCTGAATATTTTCCAGTTGTGAATATTTGACCACAACACCGAATTATAATGAAATCATAAGAGATATTAAATGAGACAGACAAAATAAATGCAAATAAAACTTAACTAGTATAATAATTATTACAAACTACAAATCGAATATGCTTATATTAATGTGTACATATAATCAAAAAAACTGAATTATAAAATATGTATATATAAAAATTTACTATCAACGCAGTGACAACATCCTATGAAACATTCGCAGCTAATTATTAGATGATCCGATGAAATTACGAAGATGTGGATGTGTTCCCTGAGAGGGTCATCTACGGCTATAGACGATTGAGATCTCGATCAAGTCAGAAAATATATTAATTGTAAATTTGTCACATTCGCATCACCACTTTTTCAGGGTATGATTTTGGTGGGTATAGCTTGCTTCTTGCTTGGTTATTCGATCTTTGTTCATCCACAGTAGACCGTCTAAGCTTACACAAGACCAATTAACTTCCCTACGATGGCCCAACTAGCGTCCAGGAGTCTCCAGGGACCAACCCCACGCCTTGGCTCTTCGGTAGTCGGACCAGCTCAAGATGCGGACTAACCTCATGGGGCCTCTGAGACAGAAAACAGTCAAATTTGTGGATTTAACTCACAATTTTGAGGGGCTACAACAAACTACTGACTGACTAGAGAGCATATGGTGATGATTTAGTCGACAGACGACTCAAAATAATGTGCATATTGCCAGTTCCCACTGTTTTGTGTCCTCATAAGTAAAATTGTAGTATGTAAGAAACATAGTGAGTCAGGCAGTCAGCAATTAATTTGGCGATTAAAATTCAGTTTTCTACGCAAATAACGGCATATATACATATGTATATATACGTGGTCTTTTAGTATTTTGAGCTGATAAACTAACCATCTCAAACAGACTATAGCTAGCTTTACTCATTTAGCAATATTGTGTGTAAATATATACATATATCCATAGTGCTAGTTACCCTATCCTAGTGGTTACCCTAATAAGTTAAGAATTTGAGGATAATGGCCGTTTTAGTCGGTTCCAAAGAGAATTTCGGTATCGCGAATACTTTTACTGCAAGATGAGCTTTGGAGTTTCCTTATTTATCATTCAATTTTTTCGCATTAAAGATAAGGCATAAGATATTTAGCAGAACTAATCTGCTTAACTGATCGTAATTTTAAATAATATAATTTTAAATAAATATGCTGTTAAGAAATATTAACGGACATGTAATGTTATAACTTTATTTGTAACTTAAGCGTTTCCACTTATTATTCATTAAAAATCAAAATATAAGTATACCATATTTAAAGAATACTTTTATTTACAGATTAATCAATCAGCGTAAGATTTTCTCATACAAACGATTATAATTTTGGTCATACATATATATATATATACTTGCAAAGTACCTCAAGTAATCTTTGAGTCATTTAAAATCTTTTATAAAACGAACATTCTTTATAATTTCAAATATTTAGATAACATGTAGTAAATTTATAAAAATATCTAAATACTGGCTATAAATAAATAAAAATGACCATTTCAAATAAAAAACTGCTAATAATAATTAGTTATTTGGAAATGATCAATATAGCAGAAAATTTTTTCTCTAACCTATAGCATCCAAGATGTTAAAGCTGAAGTCTTATAAGTATTGGAGGCTTCAATTATTTATGGATTTTATAATTTAATTGCGAGCTCATCGCTTGAATTCCCTGTTTTTCCCCAAAGATCACAGAAGCCTGGTTTCAAAACTTTAGAAAATTGATCCGGGAACAAGTAGCATACTATTCTAAAACCGCATATATAAATAGATTAGTATAGTTCATACAATGAACTTAAATTCTTTATTTTGTAATCACTTTTTATATTCATCACACAGGGCTATGAATTATATATGAGTAACCTTAGGCACCAAAATAAAAATATATTTAATGTCATTATTTAATCCATTATTAACACATGATATCTATTTTTTGTTAATTACGAAATATTATTAACATTTGGTGTGTATATAATATAATAAATATAGCTAATTAAGGCGAGAGATGTTTCATTATGCACATATAATCAGTAATCATAATTATATATATGAATAATTAAAAAATTATCTCATGAAAATATAACATTGTATATATAGTAATAGTGTAATCGGGTTTAAAGTTTCGATCATATTATTTTTTCGGTATTTTATGAAAATAAAATATAATATAGTAAACCAATTACCCCAATTTTGGAATTTCAGTTGTGGTATATTTATCCTGATCAATTCTACGCACTCAGATGTTATGGATTTTATTTTTCTCTGGATCTAAATGGGTATAGCATATTTAATGGTTATATTTATTCATAATGTATGGATTAAAAATATATCTTTGTGTCGGAATTATTCACCAAAAGAAATTAAGGTTTAATTACGCATATTATGGGCCTAGGTGTCAATTTTAGTCTCTGATATAAAAAAATGTTTTATGCATTTTAATTATTTGTAAATAGGCCCCATTTGTTCCTTTTATGGTCAAAGTTGATACAATGATACAATAGTGCATTTATAATAACATTTCCAAGTGTATTTTTACCACTTTCGCACTCACTAATTATCGAGTAATTTACTATTTATTAAATGATGTGTGTACTTTATAAATATATACATTGTATATGTGGCTATTATTAATGAGTTTGTTTTTAGATTTTTACAAAACAATGAGACAACAACGTTCTGCTAATGTCTGTACTTCGTTAATGTTTTTTATTTCAAATTTATATTAATCAATAGAAATAGGTAAAGACTTAACGATAAATAAGCTTGTACTATACTACTAATAATGAATTTAAGTCATAAGCTTCCTTCTAATTCCTTCTTAAAATTTAAAAAATACGTGTAGCAGGTTAAATTTTGTATTTTCTTCTTTACGAAGAATTTCAATTATATGATATATTGTTTTAATTGTATATATATACAAATATGTGCGTGTGTGTAATATTCCATATATTTCCATGTTTTAGATTTTAGGTATAATAAGAATATCAATAAAAGATACCATACGATATTATTTCAAATACATTAATTGCATTTGAATATATCATAAAATAAGATACAATATGTTTTGTACCTGTCGTATAAATTAGGCTGAACTTAGGTATTTTGTGCAACTAAACATTTTTATAAATATCATACTTTGTTAATTATATTCGGTACTATTCCAATAAGTATATATATATATATATGTAGATGTGCCTAAAATTAACTAAACTTTATAATTTTATTATTTTCTGTCTTGTTAGATAAATGAATAAATAATTCCTACATGAATATGAATTGCATTCTTTTAAAAAAATTTCATCAAAAATAAAATATGTAAATAACGTTTTTCATACGAATAATTTTTTTCTAATAATTAAAAATTAATTTAATGACTTCCGATTTATAAATAAATTTTGAATCAAAGAGATTTTAATATTAGGTTTGAATCTAAGTTTTGACGACTAATTTGATCAATTTTTCAAAAAAAATTCACAAAATTCACATTTCAATAAATGGTTTTTACATAATTTGTGATTAAATGAATAAAAAAATTACAAATTATAAATTACAAATTACAAATTACAACTACAATTATCTTGGTTTTATAAACGGAAATAGAGACGTAATGTAATTAAATGATAATTCAAAATAATAATTAGATATATATATATTATATTAAAAATACTCTTAGTCATTAAACATTATTTTTTACTAATATATATATAGTTTTCTTATTTTTTACGGTATATAATTTCAATGTTCCAATTTTCTATTTTGTAACTCTGTCCATGCTGTTTTGATTCTCATTTACTCAACTGCACAATTATTATTATAATTTTTATATGTACTTTATATGAATATAATTTTGTAGTATTTAATTTTTTCATGAAATGTTGAAATCTTGTAAATAAAGTAAACACATTTGATTATATTAAAATTGTTATACACATTTTGAAATTCGTACGTAATTTCTGCTAATATAAAATTAATATATATGACGTTTACGCTTAAAATGTAACATGCCGTTTTTTAATTATAATAATTATATTACATTGATTACGTTTATCAAATGAAACTAAAAAGCTTTTACTTAAGTTAAATATATATTTAACTTGCCTTTATCAATGTTATTTCAATCCACACATATAGATAAACCTCACAAGTTTTTTTTTGATCGCATGAATAGTGTTGATCACAGTTTTAACAGATAATATTTAATTAGTAACCGATGAAATCACATAAAAATCGGGCGCATATTTTTAAAGAATTATTCGGTGCGTAAGGCTGATGATATGGAACAAGTTGATAAATCCTTCTTCAAATAATTATGGAATACCTTCCAGAATATTCCATCGTTTAATACGTGTCGACCTGTGATTTCTCCAAAGATTCAACCTTTTTAAATTTACCGCTCATTGATATTATCACGCGGCTATCATTTTTGGCCAATCCTGAACGAATCATCTTGCTTCCTATTGATCACTCAGGATAGGTTGAAACTGTGCGGATGGGATCAGAATTCGAAGTTATATCTTCCATTATGATCTTTTACTTGTATTACTATATATATAAATTATATTATTTTTGTTTGCTCTATAAAAATACTTAGCAGCTAATATGTACATAATCTTATATATAGTTATGACATAATAGTTACATATTTATGTATGTTTCTGTTGAAATATAGCCTTTCTTTAAAAATGTGTATTCAAAATTCTTATAAAAATTATATTAAATTTGTATAAAATTAATGAATTATAATGTTGTTTCTTTTTGATAACTAAAATATTGAAATTAATGGTTAATGTGGCGTGAACACGTATTCAGAGTTTTCGTTCGATTCAAACTCCAATTTATCGAATCGATGGTGGTGTTTACCTACATCCAAATAAAATTTCATTTCGATTTTATTTTTGATATCTATTCTCGCAGAGTGGAAAAGAATGATCCTATAACCCTTAAAATTCTTTACAAAAATAGGTGCAACAATAAAAGAATATGGTGCAAAAATTGTTAAGAATAGAAGAAGAATTCGTAGAATATACAGATTGTGAATAGATTTAGTTAAAGATAACAGTTTATTTAAAAGATATACATATTCCAAAGTGATATAGACAAAAGATATATATAAAAGTCACTCCCTATACAAAGAAGGAAGTTGCGAGATTCAAGGAATCCTGATCACCAATTCAGAAATTATGTGTCCAAAAAATTTAATTGTTTTAAATATATATGTATATATATTTATATGAGTAGTATATGAACAATTATTTTATATATTTTTTCATAACTGGTTCCATTATCTTGTACATCATCCACAATGTTTCTCTCTGATTGTTTCTTTTTGATCAAATCTTTCAGAAACATTAAGCTTTCAAAAAATGGCCAGCAAGTGATATACATTATATGTATGCTATAAAATGCTAAACTTATCCGATATATTAACATTCAACCTGGAATATTTTCTATAACTTCTCAATACGCATGAAAAGTGGAGATAATAATCCTGTAAAATCCTTTAAATTCTACATATTTATTCATTTACTTGATGAATATTTAGAAGTATAACAAGCGCAAGTCTTTCGATTTCTTTTGATTCGATAAAAGTAGAGCATTCCGATTTTCCTTTCGATTTCCGATTTCATTCGATTTTTATAAAATCTTATATTCTAGACACCCATTTAACACTCATTCGAGATCGAATCAAATCGAAACAAAACTCGTTTAATGTAGACGCACCTTAAAGAACAGAATGTAAAAGTATTTTTTGTTTGATTTATTTATTGTTGTTTGTTTGTTTGGAGATTTTTACACTTGAAAAATTGAATTATTTTATGTAACCATGGAAAATATGCCAGTCTGTTATACCTATATGAGCATTACAATTTTTTAATCATGTAGGTACATTACGTATAAAAGTATTTATTCTAAAAAAATTAGTTTGCAAATATGAAAGTGTTTAAAAGTTATGTGTGTATGTAATGTATTTATTATGCATACAAAATATTGTAATTGTTAAATTTTATAAAAACAGAATTTCGTTGCTAACAATAATTTGAGTAAGTTTGCATAAAGTTTGAATTTATTTATGTATATACTCGCCAATAAATAAAGTATTTCAATTTTGAAAACAAAAGTTACATAGACAACAATCATTAGTTTAAATACAATGTATTGTTTTCTACGTGTAGATTTAACTTTGTGAATTTCTTGCATACAGTTCTATTTCCGCATTTGACAACTTGCTGACAGAAAATTATCATGCTTGGATGAGTAAGCACGATGGGACTAAAAAGTGATGCAATTGAATGCTAAAACCATGACGAAAACTCGGGGTCTCAGTGTCTATTTGGAGAAGTTCTCATGTTAGTAATCCTAATCCTGTCCTGTGAAATGCTTTGGAATAAATGAAACCTCTCGCCTAGAAACTCCAAAAGTACGATATTGACATTTGGCATATAGAAAACAAATGATTGATAACGTTCTTCAATCTACCGAAATATTGTGGACTGATTTTGGTATTATTTTTAACCTAACCGGTGCGTGAGCATAGAAACAAATTAATTATCACATCCTTTTACTTCAGACATTTTCTTGAGAAATATTACATTTAGAGCACCCCTTCTTAGTCATATAGTGAATATTAAATTAAGTTAATTGTAATACATATTTATTATATTTGTAAACACAAATTCATATAGATTAAAAAGGTATTAAATTAATAAAAGAAGTTATTAATAAATATTGCCAAAATCCTGAACTGTATGCATTCTCAGAAGTTAACCCTAACCCAAAAGAAAATGCTGGATCCGCATTTGTAAAGAGCAACAATATTGTTAGTTATGTATATTATGTAGAATTTATGAAGCACATAGACTTATAATGAATAAAAATACTCATATAAATATGGGATAGTAGCTTAAATAATGATCAAAGCTAGTTTGAAAACGTTTAACTGAATATGAATAACTCACTTAACTTTATTGTGCGTTGAAAAATATAATTACAAAAACTTTTGTATATACCATTAACTATATATGTGCTTTTAAATTTACACTTTTCATCAGAAAAAAATTATCTATCAGAAAATAAGATTTATTGTTGTATGAAATTGTTAATATTATCAACAATATATTATAAAGGCTAATAATGTGCAATACTTATCTAATATAAACGAATGTTAGAACAACAGTGCCTCTGCGTCTCTACACGGTCATTAAATGTACATATACAGAGACGTCATCAATAACAACGTCCTCCGCGTTGTCAAAGAGTATCGGGTCACCCAAACAGAATTTGTTGGTAGGCTACATGAACGTAAACTACATTAAAGCAACATTTGTATGGTTGAAAATAAAGCCGACCAGGAGGCTGACTTATGCTGATTTACTTATCTTAGTAAGTTTTTAATCGATAATCTGAATCACCAATTAGGTAGTTATAATCATCATGGCAAACGAGTCGTAGTGACGATCTTAATAAATGCATTGTTCTTTAGGGGGTAAATCTTTCTATTCATCTGCCTATACGGAGCACTTTTCCTCGTATTCTCTGCATTGAACTTTTAAAAATTATAAATGGAGAATATTATTATTATAGTTATTAAAAATAACTTAGTTTTATTATGGAACACACCACTAGTGATGACAATTACCTACTTTGACAAACTTAAATTACTATTAAGTGATGTATTAGCGGAATAAAATTATAGTTAGCGCATAAATAAACGCAACTTAAGTCCATCTATTATGTATATGTGTAATAATTGTGTATTATTATTTTATTGAATTTTCCATCGAATTTAGATATGGGTATAAGTGTTTATAATGATCAATGTATTCTCATAATTCTAACTATTATGTACCTAAGGTCAACTCTTTCAAGATGCTTCAAAATCAAGAATTTTTTGTTGCATTCTTTTTTACAAAAGTATATTAGTACTTCTTCAAATATATATTTACTAAATAACTGGTAGTAATTATTTGAAACGCATATCTTAAATATATTTATTTCTTTGGGCTTTAAAATTCAATAAAAGATGTAAAAACTCATTTTTAAAGGTTTCTACCCGGTGAAAACCTAGTTGGCGGTTCGCCGGCGGCTATATCGTGCGAACTGCCAACGGCACAGTTCCGCGAGTACCTCAGGCGGATCGCGGGCGGCCAAAATATATTTTACTAAAAAAACCGCTAGATACAACTGGAAAGTAGTATAGCGGTTAATTAATAATTTTATTGGTTCATTTATTAGGGGCCATTCACAAATAACGTTACGCAAAAAATAGGGTTTTCAAATACCCCCCACCCCCCTGTTACGCACCGT
>JAYRBW010088205.1:0-21913 GCA_036023295.1 Invenusta paracnida
TAGGTTTTATTTAATATTTTTGAATTACTTGAATTGCATTGTTATATTGAGTTAAGATATTGGCACGAAAGGCAAAAATGCTAATAAAAAAAATGCTATATTTTAAATAAAAATTCGGAACGACATTTTTTAGATAGAAATTGTATTTCATTCTGCTTATTTTTGCTTATTTGTGATAATTTCTGGTTGATCTTCAGATTTCAATGGCATTTTATTGTACCACACCTACATAGTTTCAGTATCAATCAAAATGAAAGGAAATAAGTAACAATTGCCTAAAACTCAACATGCCTTTGTATTCTAGTCGAATAACGAACATCAATACCAGAATCTTCCAACAATTTACATCTATGATCTTGACAATGATTCGAGTTGATATACTTAAATCAGATTGATTTTTGTTGCATATTCTCCATACAATATTTCATCAGAGTATTACTATCGATTTGGATATCGATCGGTAAAATGCTTACTCATGTTTGAAAGTAAGGCAATTTCAAGACCAATCCTTAAACGATAAATAATACACTAAAGTAAAGATTTCTCGTCTTGTACATTTTCCATAACTATAAATTCAAACCTGCTGCTTCAAAATATATCGAAATAGTTTAATTAAATAAAAATGTGCATGTTTATATGTACTACTCAATTATTTACTTTTAATACGGTATGAATATTGTCCATACCTACTCATAGTCATGATAGTCAAAGCAAACCTTACAGTGTCAACGTTGGTGGTGTACATTAGGGATGATTGTGCTGTGTTTTTCTGCCTCCAAGGCATGAATTTGCAGGACGGAGGAGGATGACCCAATGGATCATATGAAGTAGGGGCACAGTCCCCAACCATTTCACCTCCAATGTTACTCGGACAACTGCATAAAGTCGGGATCAATGCAGAAGTCAAAGTTAAAAAATAGCTCTAACTAATTAGAACAAAAATAGAAAATACTGTTTTATGGACTTTAAAATTGCAATATATTTTTAAATATTTAAAATAAAATTTAGATCGTTGAGTAAATTTGAATAAAAATAAAACACGTCCAGTTTATAATAATAATGTAAACTGTTTAAGCAATTCGCAAAATAAGTTGTTTGTTTAATTATATTATATTATATTTATGTATGTAGCTTTTATGATATGTTTTTCCTTGAAGACTGTTTCTTCATTGCAAATCAATTGACTACTGGTAGTTACAGTGTTTGCGTTACAATCATAAGTGAAAGATTAGTTACTCTGTATGTCTCTGATAAGCTATGTGGTGGTGGTGTTAGTAGTATGAAAGGTGCGACTCGATTTCAGCCTCCCCCCCCCTGTACCCTTGACACCCCACCCTGCCCCCTCCCTGCAACCACCCCTGCCCCTCACGGCCACCCCTCCCTTCCCGGCTAATCACAACCGAGTACGGTCTGACATTGACAGGGAATGAATGATATGTAAGCTATATGCACGTTGAAAACCAAAAGTAAACTGTATAACATAAACAGTTATGCTACCCCGACACTATACCTCCAAAGGAAGCTAATCAAGTTGACAACGTTTACCGGTCTTGTATTTCATCTGCCTTTAATGGTGCACCACGATATGTATGATTTAAGGTCACTAATCCTCCTATCCAAATTCCAGATTTCCTATCTTTGAAAAGAGACTGGATTGAGGAGACAACAAGCACCCTACTCAGTAGCTGCATTGAATGCAAGGTTCACTTTATCCTGGCTCTTCGCATCCTCCAGATAGACCCACATACGAATGAGATCCTTCAGTCCGAACATCAACTTTTCTCTCTCGCAGTAGAAGTTGTGAATAACACTACATTCTTTGATTTTATGTATCAAGGTCTATTGCGGCTAGTATACGAGTTTATTCAGAATGGATTGAACTGGGTCATCGAATCGGTGGAGTGATATGACATGAGGATTGTCAGATTTCACAGTATTCCCAAGAGACGCGGAAAGAGCTATACAGAACTCCCATCCCGACTGAAAGTCGAGCAAGCAGTTGTTAATGTCAACAACGGGATAAAGGAGGATTGCTTTAAATATGGGGTTCTTTCGATGCTGTACTACAATGATGTCTTCATTAATTGACACCACCCTTCAGCCTACAAACAATGGACGATGAGCTCAATTTTGATAATGTGACCTTTTATATCCCCGTAGGTGATATTCTCTGCTCTGAGAAACTGAACCCGGATATCTTCATCAATCTACTCGAGTGGAAGGAGGAAAATGAGAATCATTGAGTCAGAATGCTAAGAGCATTCGGCTACCCGCGCCAAGAGGTCTATGGCGAGAACGAACAAGAGCCCATACTCATTATCGTTTTAACAAACCAGCTCGATGAAGATCACCCGCACACTCGTAGGAGTTGTCCACATTAATCGTCTTCTCAACAGCAAAATTAGAAAGAACCAGACTCATGGTGCATTCAAACACTGCGAACGCTGCCTCCAGTCCTTTAAGAAGGGTGAATTCCTCGAGAGTCATAGAGAGTGCTGCTATACTTGGCCAACCTCAGCTGATGACAAGTGTTTTTTATTAATTGGAGAAGTGGCAAGCTATTCAATGCCTTCCTCTATGAAAGGTCTATGTCGGTCTATGCCGATATTGAGAGCTTTCTTGAAGTAGACGCAGACTGGCCCCCATCAAACACTGTGACCGAGCGAATAACCCACAAGGCAACCGCCATTTCCTACCTGTTAGTACCTGAAGGCTCATAAGTACATGCAGAGACGAATATTGATTAAATCGTAAAAGATTGATCTTAATGGGGAGAATTAGTTTGAATATTTCCGTCTATTAACGATAAGCAGGAATGAGTGTTTGGAGTATATCGGAAAAGTATTTCAGTAGACCATGGATATTGTCATCTTCATCTCTACCGATGAGACGATATTTCCACGAAGAAATTATGAGTAGGCTCCATTTCTCCGACTTTATTCACAACATATGTATGAACCCGACTGGGATTGTAGTTTGTAGCCAAATTATCTACTCCATCATATAGTTTGTCAAAGGAAATGGTTAGACCGGTGAATGCTCCACGAAATACCCTGTTGATACAAGAGAAACAATTGGCAAAATTTCTTCATCTTACGCTTTTTATAGTCTTTTGTGAGCGTCAACCAACCAATCAATTAAATTAATATCAATTTGGAAGTGTTTTAAACCAAAACGGTCAAAACATAACTTATGATCATATATTTATGCATGTATGCATGCTTATTTTTATTAAATAGTAGCTCTTAAAAAGACTTTTATGGCGTTCTCAAAAGATGGGAAAGAAGGAGGACTTATGGGAAATAAATTATAGTAAATTTCTCCTCTTCATTTCTGCAGAAAGGCATATCGTATCATTCAATGCTCTAATCGTAATAAAACATCTCCTGCTCAGATGATGCCCACAACGTCCAACGACAGCAATAGGGTCTGACAAACTATCCGGAATATGAACATATTCCTTCGATTTCCTTGATTTCTCGGGAAGAGCGGTCGTGCTCCACGTGCAGACATGTTAATTTAAAGAACTAACACTGACAAGACAAGAGAAAAATTATCAAACTTCCTTTGTATAACACGTTTATAGTATTTTGCAAGCATAAACGAATCAAAACATAGTCACATTTTATTGATAGATTAAAAGGTAAAACATTTCATTCGTGCCGTTCTCTTAGCTGGTGTTTATACTTCCAAAAACGAATCTATTACCTAATTATGGAACAAACAGAATGGGCGCCCAATATTTCCTAGCATAATGTCTCGTAATCGGTTCAGTCATGAGCGCCGAACAAATGAAAAATTAGCGCCATTTTGGAACGCTTTCATTGTAAAATGTAAGGCAAACTACATTCCACACGAGGAGATGACAGTTGATGAGCAGTTGATGACATTTCGTGGAAGGTGTCCCTTCAAAATGTTTATTCCATCCAAACCTGGTCGATACGGCATACAAATTTGGATTATATGTGATAGCACAAACTCGTACTGTTACAATACTGACATATATGTTGGCCGACGTGGAGGTGCAAGGCAAATCAACCAAAGCACAAGAGTTGTTTTGGAATTGTAAGAGCCACTGACCAATATTGGGCGAAACATCGTTGGAGATAACTTTTTTTCAAGTCTGTATCTGGTGCGATGCCTTGAGGCAAGGCATTTGACATATTATGACACAATTCGTCGGAATAATGCAGAGCTTCTGATAATGAGATGTCTACAAACAAACTATAATCATTTTATATGAAATAAATTGTGCTAATAGTTGATCCAGTTTTTTTTACGTACTGGGTCCTATTCGACCCACTGGTATTAAACGGAACTTTCCAATAATTTCTCTACATAGCCAAATTTAAAATTAATTTATAAAATATTATAAAATAAAGAGATTGACATATCCAATATAATAAAATCAGGAAACATCAAACTATAAAATAATTGAACTATAGAATAAATATAGACTGAAGATGATCTCTGGGTCAAAAAAGGCCCACTGGTATTTTAAGAGTTAAGGGGGATGCTACAGAAGATAACCACCTTCTTATTGATCAGGCGAAAAATCTCTACGACTATGCTTTGAATATAAAAAGGAAACGAATGAACAAAGAGTCAATACCACCACCTTCTGTCTCCTTTCCTCCTTCTCCATAGCCACCCCTATCTCTATGAATAATCCAGCGGAGTATTGACAAGTTTCCACTTCAATTGCTCACTTTCTGAGAAAGTATTATGAATAGTTTGCCTCAGACTTCAAAGAAAAAGTTATACTGGGTGACCACCTTAATCGTTGATTTAATATACTTTGCAGCATTTACTAATAAGAGCAGAACGCTCTCACCACCTAGCTGGCACCAATTCAAGGAGATTTTGGACAGACATACAATTGAAATACCGATTAGTATGCCTCCGATTGCTCGAAAGTTAGCATTTAACAGTGATGATGATGAATATGATACTGTTGATAAAAGGGATTCAAAGCGGACTAGGCAATTCTTAACGGTTAATCTACGTTCAGTCAATTATTTTGTGGTTACCTGCATACCCATATCAGTATAATACAAGCAATGCATAAGTAAACGAATTGAAGGAATGCATACTGTACTAGTTTGATTAATTTTGATTGCAATGAATCAAATAATTAAAAAATGTTAAAGATAAAATAGAAATTGTTGGATAATTCGTAGAAATAAGTCAATGAAAATCAATGAAAACAATCAGCACAGATGGAAATGTGATGTGCCAAGTAAAGATATTTCATGCATAATCGACACTGTACATCCATATTTTTGTCTAGACGCCACGAACACAGTTGACACCGCTTCCTCTTACGATCAGTGGCTGCAGGTGGTGATGGTGGTGGGTGATTGACCTCTGGTGCAAACAAATGAATATATCTCAACACTTTGGAATTGAGTCTTGGGTCATCGGCTCTTCGTCTGTTCATTCAAGGTATGATCAATTGGTTTGATAGCTCTTTCAGGAAAGTGTATCTTGTCATAGCAGCCTCTGAGTGATCATTGAATGGGATGTAGGCATTCACACCTATGATGTCGATGAGGTTCATCAGCATGGAATAAGGCCATCTGCGAGTACGGTGCTTACAAGAATAAAATCGTACGAGATGGCCTAGGTTGTCCACTCCTGACTTGGTAGCATTATAGAACTCAACGATCTCGGGCTTTTTCTCTCTCTGTGCTCCATTGCGATGGAGTGTAGGTACTAAGCAACAATACGGGTTTCGTCTTCTTTCGGTCTATGAATGAAACGAGGATTTTGGAACCACTTTGATAGTACACAGCTGACCGATGATCTCTCCCAGCTCTACTCTTGGTGATGCCAGCAATGTCTCTTCCATAGTGTTCCACTGTGCCAACCCCTGTGATTCTTTTCTATTCAAGATTGGCGTTATAAACCAGTTATCCATCGCGATGTTCATACCCCTACAAAAAAAGGCTTAGCGAATGTCAGGGTGTATTTGGAAGAGAGATCAAACTGGTTGAATTCTGAGTCGGGGAATGTTCTTACACAGATGTATGCAACGCCATTGAGCACATATGTGTTGTCGTTGTCTACTGGCCAGATTATCTTCGTTCCATGCTTTTCTGGCTTTGTAGGATGTACAGACAACATTTTTCTCTCCAGTGGAACTCAACCAGCTGCTCGTCGATCGTCAGGTGAGAAGATGTATTGTATACGCTCTTGAATCTAAAGATCACAAAGTTCCAAACTTCTGTGGGGTATGACAATGCCCATGACGTAGTTAGTTGTAGATTTGATGCTAGCTCTCGAATGCATTATATTCTTTTCTGGTGGTCAAGTGGGTTCCCGCATCATAGTTAATTATGAAAAGTCATGAAACGCCTAGTTACTAAGTATTGTAATTTATTTGTAAAACATGTTTGATTTCATCGATGGGTATGTTGGTACCATAGACTTTAAATGAATTAATTATTAGTTGTTCTATTTAAAGTCTATGGTTGGTACTTACAACATAGATTAACCACTTACATATAGCTATGTGGTAATATAAATATATGCTCTATTGAGTGTCATACCTAATGCAATGATGAATCCACTTAGTTGCTGCATTAAGAATACTATATACATTGCTGATGGCCTGTCAATCGATATCGAATGCAACAACATATGCTGTACTACAACGCATCTATTTCCAGCTCTTATTGCGGAAGTGTAGATGCGTTGTAAAAGCAAGCAAGTTGCTGAAGAAAGAAGTAATAAATTGGTTGAAGAGTCAGTGGGCGTACACACTTCACAAATCAGCCAGACGAAAATTTCTACACAGGCGCTATATGGTGAGGAAAATGGACATGCAGTGGAAGGCAGACTTGGTGGAGATACAGGCTCTCTCACGAGTGAACAAGGGTTATTGCTACCTATTGACGGTGATTGATTACTTCTCTCGTTATGCTTGGGCAATACAGGTGGTCGACAGGTGCTCCATCTGTTATAGACTGATCATGGTCTCGAGTTTGAAAACCGACTAGTGCGTAATTATTTCAGTGAAACTGAAGGATTTGAGCTTCTTAGTGTCAAGTCTGCATACAAGGCGGCCATGGTCCAAAGATTTAATCATACCTTGAAGTCCAAAATGTGGCGCGCTTTTATTAAACAGGGTACATACAAGTGGTTGGACTTTTTCCTAAACTATTGACCTATAATAACAGCCATCACGGTATATTTGACCGTGCACCAAGTCAAATTACTCCTGATAATGAGACAGATGTATGGTTACACTTATATGGAGAAAAGCCTACCAAGCGGAAACCAAAGTATAAACATGGCGAACGGGTACGGATTTCCAGACACAAAGCCACCTTTGAAAAGGGTTATGTACCCGACTGGAGTGAGGAAGAATTTCTGGTTCATGCTGTAATACAAACTACACCCCGTCACCTATACACTGCGTTCTCTGTCTGGCAATATAGTGGAGGATAACTTTTATGAGCAGGAGATGCAGAGAGTGAGTGCACGTGATGAAGCCTATTGTATTGATAAGGTTATTCGCACACGCGGCACGGTGTGCATAAACAAGCCCTTGTTCGCTGGAGAAGTTATACACGGGAAGAGCCTACTTGGATACCCTATGCTCAACTGACTCGTGTGGAAGATGTTCCATAATAATCAGAGTGATGGCTTTTACATTGTTCTCCCAAGCAATGGGCATGAGAATGGCAAAGAAAGCCATACGAACACACTATCTCACTATACAACACTGCTGGATAATAATATCAACTTCCATGTTCGGCTGATCAATGGGAAGTCGGTCATATTTAGATGTCCTTGTCAATACAATCAAAACAATCCGTAAGGGAGAACAGATTCAAATTCACAAAACTAAACCACAAAAAATATCGATGCTATTATCCAACCCGAGGCGTTGTTGAAACAACAGGCTCATCACCGTCACCTTGGAAACGGATGATTCCTATTAATAAAGACAAAGTATTAATCGATCATAAAAATTTTTCTCGCTGGTATAATGATAGTGCATGCAGATTTTCTATTGCAAGAAAATTGTTTCACTTATATCCAATATAATGTATCCCGATACCACCTTAGAAATGAATTTATTACACGTGCCTTACACATATGCCAAGAGAAATATTTTCCATTGAATATCCACTTTTTATGACACACTGTACAAGCCTTCAGGTCCACTAGGAAAAGCGGGTAGAGAACTATTTCTAATTTTAGATAACAATTCAACACCGCTAGTAGGACCATATAAGTTTGGACTTACCTTTATAACCAGTTACCCGAACTGCTTGTGGAGGAAATCAATGATCTTCTTAGGAATACTAAGAGTAAACATCATTTTAAATTTATTGCATCAAGTAAAAACCAGTCTATATTATAATCCATTATATATCCCCCTCAACAAGCACACAATCAATAGTATTGAATTAATGCTGTGTAGTGATGCAGGGTAGATCGTTATTTTTGTTGAGGGTAAGACAGTAGTCACACTTCAAATCTGTCGTTGAACAGCATAAACATACATACATATAAACTCAAGCCTACTTAAAATATGGTGGCAATTGCAGGGCCAGTTAACTGGGTCATTTAGTGATGATGATGGCTATTTGGGCGAAGAATTGGTAGACGATGCGCGTGTAATGAATCGTTCCTCAGCATAGTATTGCACTTTTTTCCAATTGATATCAATTGGAGGGTAAATGATAATTGATGGGCTTGGCTACATTTACTACTGCCGTAAACAGTAGCATAAGAGTTCCCTATTGATGGGTCTTGAGTCTAGACTAAAGGAGTCGGTACAATAACGGTATGCCGGTCATTCGGTGTCTGAGTTTTATGATGAACAGTCACTAGATGGGATAGTGAGTGCATTTGCCAGACATAAAATCGCCATGGGTTGACTCTATAAACATGGAGTGGAGACAAGCCCATACACACATGCATAATATAGGTAATGCGATACTAATATAGAGCGAGGGAGCGCTCCCTGTTTACTCGGGTTATAGAGAGCAAGCGGTGGTAATTTGTTCAGAACAATTGGACGAGTAGCAATGACAATACTTAGAAAACTACTGCCTGTATTAAAAAAATTGGGAAAGCATGCCGCTACCTCTGCACTTACACTAAGTACAGGTTTGGCAGGAGATATGATTGCTGAAAACTTTAAAAGTATTCCTGAAATCTCAAAAAGCGAGACCGCGATTAGATTAATGATATTGGACGCGAGTATCTGGAATAGGATGTCTTTCTCGTGGAGCAGCAGGGTAGTGGAGTGCGTAGGAGTAGGAGAGCCAATTCTATAAATATGAAAGGGGTAGAGTTCAAAAGGCCACTTCTCCTGTTAAAGACTGCTAGTAGTATGATTACACACACAAAGTGACTTCCCGCATACAAAGAGTGAGCTCTCTTTGTTTGAGGGGAGACCTGTTCAGACTGTGCTTGATCATGCGCAATGGGTAGATGTACACCCTTTCAATAATGTCACCCAAGGCAATGCCTCCATCGAGTTTAAAATTACTTCCTCACTGGATGACTATATTGATATGAACGATACTATGCTTTAATTGCGCTGCAAAGTTGTTAAAGTAAATGGTACTCCCCATACAGCCGAGGCACGAAAGGTGGCACAAGTAAACCACTGGATGTAATCTTTCTTCTCCGATGTGAAGCTTACGTTATGCAATGTACAAATTGAAGAAGGCGTCCATATGTATCCCCACAGATCATATCTTTATAACTCGCTTCTATTTTTCGGTGGAAATAAACGGGAACAGCTCTTGACATCTGGCTTTATCAAGGATACTGCAGGATAGATTGAAACAGAGGGGCAGCAAACAGTGGATATACTCAACGTCTGGACAGCTGCCTCCGCCTCGTGTACAACGTTGGTTAAATATATAGTGCAATTGGGTGGACATTTAACTCTACTTTTATTTAGGGTCCTCTAACAACACTATGCAGTGACTATTGCTTATGCTACTGATATAACAAACTTATGTGTAAGCTGCCAATGAGACATTAGAGGACATCTTGGCCTAGTAAATATCCGAGGTTGGTGAGAAGGTAGGTTGCAGCGTAGGTGTAACCAGGAAAAGGTGTCGTAAAGTCTAAGGTAGAGTTATTTCCGTAGAAGATAGTATGGCCGTGTAGCTTTTGTTGAGCTTGGAGCTCGTTCCAATCCATCTTGTACAGCCCGAGATGGTCGCGCGGCTCGCTCGGTACTGACTCGTCCATAATCAGAGGGAACCCGTTAACCTCCCCACTGATTAGTGGGCCTTGAAGGCTTGTAAATACTGGCGACTTGAAGACTACAGAGGCACCTTATCTACCGTAGTAATGTTGATCATGTGTATAGATCGTTTCCCCATCTAAGCGCAGCGGAAGGGTACCACTTTTATGGAGGTTATCACCCGTCTGATGTTGTTATTTTGTGATGAATTGAGAGTAGCGAGAGAGTGCCATTGTGGGAGAGTGAGCAGAGACGATCGTTCAGTAGCTCGTAAGAAAACAGAAGGCCCTGTCATTGGCTGACCGTACTCGATTGTGATTGACCGGGAAGAGGAGGGGGAGGGGGTGTGATGTTCAGTCGCTCCAACCATACTACTGGTGTTTAATTACCTATTTTTATATTTATTAGTGATGCATTGAACAAAAACACTTACCTCGTAGAATGAAAATAAATTGCATTAGAGTTTGGGTTCATTGCCTTATAGAAGTTTGGAAAATTGCCCTCGGATCCCTCTGTAAACACACCCCATCGGAACTTGGCCCATTCCTGGGTGATCACTTTACCTGATTAGTATAATATAATGTCACAAAATATTAGTTAAAATATATTATAAACTTTATAGTTTAATGCAGAATTAAGCTAAACATAATAAAAAATAATGTTATGATTTTTAATTTTATACATTATCAGTAAACAAAAATACTTTTGATAAAATTATATGAAATTATACCAGAATATAGATGACCTTAAAGTGATTTTCTTTTCAATGATCTTACAATGGTTTTCTCAGACATGTGCTAACTCATTATTCAGAAATTAAAATCATTCATTAACTAAGAATTAAAAGATAAACTGCCTAGCATGCTCAATGAATGCTATTGATGAAAAGGTTACTGGCTTTATATTCCTGAATACAAATTCATCATTATTCATGCCAGATATATCACTGCTATGGTCAAAGGATATAAGACCAATGTAAATAAATGAGTCATAAATGAGTTTGTGGTAGTTTGCGGCTTAGGTATGTGATCAATCTAACTTGTCATGCATTTGTTATCAAACTCGATAATAAAGGAATTGATAATAAAGTCTTAATAATTTTAACTAAAATTATCAAAATTACAAAATGATTTGTATGTATTTACAGTCAGACGTATGAAACTTGAAAAAAACGTGAAACAGCGACTGAAAATACTATGAAAGTGCAAACAATTAGACTCAATATTTATTATTAATTCGTTAAATGATTAATTCGAATTTGAATTATTAAATTTTAAATAATAGCGGCTGTATGTCGCTGTATGTGTTTTCTACACTAATATTTATATTCCCATTGTAAGCATATGACTAAACATCTTAAAGTATCATTCATAAAAATCGGACAAATCTTTCTGGTATTGCCTATATTAGTTCAAATGATGAGATGGAAAGATTATTATCTCTATCTAAATAAATAAAAATAACCACAGTAATAAGTAAGACACAATTTAATTAAATACTTCCGAACTTTCGGTCAACTTTGACCATAGTCATGAACGAAAATATAGTATAGTGGCATGATAAGAGGAACTGTAATATATAAGAGAGCCAACACAAGGATTACTTAATAAAAGCCATTTAAGAGCGTATACAGGAAAACAATTTATAATTAATAATGTGGCCGAAGAAATGAGCGAGAATCAAATTATATTTTATTGAATTAAGAAAATAAGCATCTTGCGATATGAATATTAAGAGAGAAGAAGCCAGTAACTTAAATTAAGAACATGATTGGTATTAGTTTTAATATAGGCGGCCTCAATAATACGGTTAATAAGCTTAAAATTAATTCATTTGTGAATGAAATGGGAAGAATGGAAATTAATATAGAATAGTAAGAGATAGAAACATTATTAAATAACGTACTATTAATTAATGTTACAGTTGGTAATAGCTTTTTATGCATTTAGCCCGAATATTTAAATCTCTACCAGTTTCAAATAGGTACATAGAATTTACTATAATTATTACATTTTATGCGATAAACACCAGAGTTTCTAAAAGATTTCAGCGCGTTGGAAACTTTATTGAATTTTAAAATTTTGGGATATTTAAAAGCGAGTTTAGAATTAAAAGATTTCGCTAAGATGGCGTTAAAAATGATTATCGAGATTGGGAACGAAAGGAACAGATATAAAGTTTGGAGGGGAATTCAAGGGAACAGGGGGAACATTAACAGTTTTTCTAGTGGAAAGATGAGCTTGGTTCAGGATGTGGTCAAGGTAAATTAAAGATTTGTGAGAAGATATAATAAAAAAAATTTCAATGTTGAGGGCCGCAATTGCGAAGAGCACGTATGAAAAGCCCTTGACAACACATATTTTAATCCTAGAATAATGGAAAGGGAGAAAATGTAAATAGCTATTACCTACATAGTTAGGTTTACAAAAATTTAAGACTATAATCAAAATGGTGCATCAGGAAATCATGGAAAGGGATTTAAGAATTTTCTTCCCAATCACAGATTAAATTGGGTAGATCTTAAATTTAACGAATATGGTAAATTTTAAGGATAGATAAAGAGAATTAAGAAAAATAACTAAACGAAAGGAAGGACCCTCGGCGATAAAGACATCATCGACTTAATGGGCCCAAAAAAAGTTTTTATCCTTAAAAAGAAGGAATAAACTCTAATTCTACATTCTCAAGAAAGAGGTTAGCAAGAACAGAGAAAAGCGGGTTGTCCATATAGAGAAGTCGAAAATTTGTTCATAAAAACACCATCGAAAGAAAAATAGTTTCTATCTATATAACAATACATATTCTTTAATACGTAGGTTAATTAGTATACTTAAGAAAATCGACAATATTAAATTAAAATTAGATATATATCATTTCGAAATTAATGATTAATTGTAATTTCTAAATATATATTGTACATAAATAAAAATTAATCGTCCTAGTATTTTATAATTAATAAATTGAATAAACAATTTAATTTCGGAAAAAATGTTAGAAGTGAGATTTGTAGACAATAGCCGTAATATTTTGAGCAACATTTCTGGTAAGACCACAGAGCACTTTCAGATTTATCGATACTGTGAACTTCATTAAAATGTTAATTTTTTTAATATTAAAAGTATATAATGTAATAAGTGCAATGGGGCTCCAGACATAATTCAATGCAACATTCTTGAATCTCTTGTCTTCCAAACTCATCATTGAACAATGCTTCAATAGAATTTATACTTATATGAAATACTGCAAAAATTTGATTTTAAATGAATAATATACACAATAATAATAATAGTAATAATAATAAATAGTAATGATAAATATAGACCTAAGTATTGAAATTAATTATTCGAATAATATTCGGATTTATTACACATGTTTATAAGTTTGAAAGAAACATAGAATTTACAACTATTTATTTGTAAATTATTAAGTTTTAAACATATATGTTTACTCTTATTATATAAAAATTCAAATATATAAGTTCATTAATGTCCCTAATCAGATAGAGTACAACTCTCCTTCACACATTCACGAAGGATCCAGAGATTCTCCTCGCCATACTACTAATAGCACATTCTCAATTATTCAAGAGATGCAAACCTTTAGTGAGCTGCAAGCTGGAGGTAGACTGAAAGAACTGGCGAGGATATCTAGTGGGATCTCCCGGCTCTCCACAGCCCCTTGGTTGGTTCGTAATAGCTGCATTGTTGGGGGTTTCCTTCTCCACAAAGATGTCAGCATTGTCTTGACTCTGCCATGTAGCATCGACAGCTGTTTGTGTCCAGGTGCTCGGAATGAGGATGTGAATAGTGCCGAAGCTCAGTCCACCTGACTTCTTGGAAGGTCTCTGGGTAGCGATTCTTAATGAACGGGATCCGCGAGTGAAGGCATCCTGATGTTGGTCAACAACAAAAAGATTAAAATACATGGATATAAATGTGCCGAAAGAAAAAAGACACATCGAATATTATTAAATAATATATTTTTAGATAACAAAATCAGCAAAACATTAATTAAATATTTAATAAAAGTAAAAGTAGTGTAAATTTAAAGCTTATTTGATTATTTTAAATAGCATCTTATGATAATTTGAATACTTGCATGAAGGTAAATTTCAATCCCCCGAGTTTTAAAATAAAGAAACTATGTAAGCATACCTAGTGTGGATTCAATTTAAAATCTTACATTTTTTCTAAATGTGAAATATTTCAAAATTCACACAAACATTTTTATACAAAAATTGTTAAACAGTACCATATTAATAGAATAAATAAAAATATAATATTGTATTTTTTTCAAATTAAAACGATATATATTATAAATCAAAATATTAAAGCGCCTTAAAAATTACATATAATGTAACCGTATATAAAAGAATTATAATAAAATTCGTATAATACAAAAATGATGTATTTTTTAAATTGAAATATAATATAAAACTGTTCTACTTCTAATTTTTATGCGTATATTTTATACAAATTTATGTATGAGCTTTTATATGTGAGCTTTTATTTATCTAACAAATATATATGCCTATTTAACATAATCACAAAATATACAGTCAAATCGTTAATAAATATTCAATCAATTGAACTATTAATTAAGCCGTTATTAATTATATATATATATACCAGCTATATATCAATAAATGAATAAGTAAATACATAATATTCAAACATTAAATTCAAATAATCGATATTATATCAAAAAATATTTCTAAACTCGCTTGCTTTACCATCTTATCTATAACACTATTGTCACCAAAAGTTTCCTTATTTACATATTAACAGTTTTCAACCTAAACAGAGTAAAAACATAATGTCCGACAAACCTTCATCTCCTCCAAGAGAACTCCGTTGTCTTCCACGATGTCTTCGCGAACTGCAATAAGTAGATTTTCGTAGCGACCAGCATCACCAGTAAGCTTGACCTTCGATTTTGACGCGGCTTCTGCAGACCACACAAGAGCATAACAAAGCAGAAACAGAACTGCTCCCAAGGAGTTTTTCTTGAACAACGGTCCAATCTTTCCTTCCATTGTTGTTATTCTTCAACCGTAGAAACTATTCGATATATGAATTTAAGATATAGAAAATGTGTCAGCTCACTTTATAATTTTTATAACGTTCTTATAACGACAAAACTATTTTTATGACATGATCTTATGCAAACACTCGCATGACATATCATTAACCCATTAACACCCACTGCCCTCATATGAGGACAGCAATTTTAAACACAGAGAGAACTATTACATTGTAACTATTAAATTACATCGTTTGCGGATGTAAAATCATGTATTAGAATAAGGTTTAAAATAAAATTTAGTGTTCATATTTAGAATATTTTGATCATGAATTATAATTTTTACCATTTATACAATCTAAAATATAACTTTATTGCAATATAAACTCTTATAAAATAAATACAGATACCCCATAAGCATAATTCATTAATTGTATAACCTCTTAAAAAGCATGAATATTTTAAAATATAATATTGTTAAAGTATTGTTAAACGTTAGATCTTTATAAAGACTACATATATAACATATATTCTCATTACATCTATCTAATAATGCTAAACTTCTAATAATTTACATCGCTGTCCTCATATGAGGACAGTGCAGTGGGCCGATGGGATGGCATTTGTCAACTGAATAATATTGTATTATAAAATGAAGTTTTTTTATGATTAAATTTTTTAGAACATCTTGTTTTAATATAAAATGTCATTTGTGGTTTTAGTGAAGCGCATATGTACAAATGTCTGTGTTGGGTTGGTGTCTATATTTGGCTTATTACAGCCATAAATAAACAAAGATAGTAGACATTGATACAGCATTGCGTTATCTATAAAATAACGTAAAGTATCTGTTTTTAAATTCTACATTATACAAATATACCAAACAACAAAATATCTCAAATACCACTAATAAATATGTTCCTTTTGTATACTACAATGGAACTCATAGCTGGGAGACAATGTATAACGCAACCAGCTGAAATGGTTTGAAATAAGGGATTAATATCTTTCTGGTTGGCCTCTGTATATTTCAGCTGAAATGGAGTGAACACTTTCAATTTCAATGAACGCTTCTTTGACGGTTCATTCTTATCGAATTCGATATTGCAGATGTAGCAATAGGTTCGCATGCAGTGCTCTGTGATGTCACCAGGATTAATTAAGACCTTCTGATTCCATGTTCTTGATCCAGTAGAAAACATCCTTGGCGAGGTTTATAAGAGAGACCATAGCGTCATAGATACCGATTCGCCCCGTGAAAACCTTGTACTAACAGGAAATGGGTAAAGCCTTTATACGCGAGTGAGATACTAAAAGGTAAGGAATGGGGCTTTCATAGTATTTATGAGAGCTTGTTTGTGTCCTCCTCGAGAAAGCTTTCAATATAGAAATCGACCAAAGAGGAGAGTCGTTGAATAACTTGCCATTTTTCAAAGTTGTGAAAGCTCTTGTCGTTAGCTTGGACGAGGTTTTTGGGTTGGCGGTATAACAGTATTCTCGATGTCTGTCTATGTATTCCCCCTTCTTAAATAGCTGGACGAAGCTTTCACGGTGTTTATATGCATGATGTGTCTGGTTCTTATTACTAATATGTTAAGAAGTCGATTAATGTATAGTACTTTTACATAATGTACCGGATGAACTTCATCGCGCTGGTATGTTAAGACATTAGTATTAGCCCTCGATCGTTCTCGCTATGTATAGACCTCTTAACGTGGGCAGCCGCATGCCCATAACATTCTGACTGGGTGATTCTCTGTCTCTACCTCCCTCTCAAGAAGGTTGATGAAGATCTCTGGGTTCAGATTCTCAAAGAGGGAAATATCGCTTGCGGTGATGGGAAAGGTAAGACCGTTAAAGTTTAGCTCATCTTCCTACTAGTGATAAGCTGAAGGGCGATTACGATTTATTCTAATATCATCATAGTACAGTACTGAGAAAACAGCATACTTAAAGCAATCCTCCCGGATTCTGATAATGTTGATAATAACATCAGCATTCTTAGCGTTCAGTCAGAGAGACCCTTATGTGATACTTTTCTCGCGTCTCTTGAGAATGCAATAGTATCTCACGGTTCTCCTATCAAACAACTTCACAGATTCAATGATCCAGTTTGATCCATTCTGGATAAACACCTCTATCAGTTGCAAGAGTCCTTGATACATGAAGTGGAAGAACGCCGAGTTATACAAAACTTCTGCTGCAAGTGAAAACAATTGTTGCATGAACAGAAAATCTCACTCGTATGTGGGTTCATGTGGAGGATGTGGAGAGCCAGAACAGGATAAACTTTACCCGTAAGAGAGAAAATCTGGAGGCTGAATAGGAGGATTAGTAGACTCGAGTCATACATATCTCAGAGAACCATTAAAGGTAGGTAATATACAATACAGGTGAACATTGTCATCGTGATAATTTTCCATTAGAGATACGGTGTCAAGGTGGCATGTCAGTCTATGTATGTTTTAAGAACTGACTTTTGCTTTTCATATCCGCTGAACATTGGCCGCATATAAAATGAGACTTATGGCTTTACTGATGCGGGAGAAACAGTTTGTCGGAGTTGGGGAAGAGCATGGCTGTGGTGAGGAGGGGGTATCGGCCGGGGTATTTAGTTCAGCAGATGGATGATTAGTCACGTCTAATGGCTGATCAATACTGAGTAGTTAGTTGAATTCTTGAATTTCATTAGCCAGAGGTATGGTAGTGGTAGAGCAGAGTTGATGAAATAAGAAGGAATCGACCGTAGTAGTTGGCTCAATAGGTAGGTGATTAGATAGGTCTTATGGTTGATAGATGTTTAGTATCTAGTTAATTAAGAAAATGGTCGGATTCTTTAAAGTCACTTTCAATATATAACATTCTGAGTGAAAGCAAAGAGATACCGTTCAGTACCAAAAGCAAGAGCAAATTGAGCTGAAACATACGCGTAAACCTTTTTATACTGCTCGTGTTGTGTCATTGGTTCATGCAATCCGTGATTTTGATTGGTTGTGAGGGGGGGATGGTTTATTTGGCTATAACTAACAAATATTTATGGATCTATTATAAAAATCGAAAAATGATATAACATTATTGTATTATTTCTTAAATGGTTGCAGTATTTCCCATGTTCGTAGCTGTAATTCTTACTGCTTGATTTGAAATGAAATTATTATTTTTCTGATTGATAAAATAAGTGATAAATATTTCTTGATTTACTTTTAATAATATATTTAACATACAAATATGAAATATATTCATATAAGTAATAATTTATCTGAATTTGTATTTATTTCTCTGCCCACCAATTTTATAATTTGGTAAATGCATTTGTATTTTTAACGTTTTAAACAAAACTCTGGATATTCAAAAAATTGTGTTCCATTTAAAACTTTATAATATTATATAACTCAATTAATAACTCAATATTAAACTCAATTCATTAAATTTAAGAAGCTTTATCTTTTAAAAATAAATAGATAAAATTGCGATAAAAAAATTAAAATTATTTTAGATATGATGTTTTAAGAAAGAAAATACCTAGCGAAAACTACACGTTTGTTTTTCATAATTACACCCTTTAATATTATTTCTCCAATTTTAGAATAAATTTTATAATGGTTTGCTAATACCGTATGTGCCATATCATATATTTACGCATCTTTTTTCCTTATTTTAAAGTTTAAAAAGAAATATATACTTTCACTGTATATATAATTTATATTTATGCGCCATTATTTTTACTAAAGTATGTTTCAATGTTATCTGTTTTCCTGAGTATAACATCCTATATAAATTCACCTATATGTAAAAGAGTTTTTTTGAAACTGCCATTGTTAGTGAATTATATGATCAGAATTTTTATTTTATATATTATTAAATATATTTTATAAATAAGTCCATATATCATCATATTAAACAGAAAATATAAATAAATATAAAGTTATACATTAATAACAAAGTTAATAAAAATAACATATATCTAATCATCTAATAATATATCCAATGAAGTATTAAAGCAAGTATATATGTATAATAATATACTTATAATATATGTATAATAAGTATAGAAATTTGTGTTATGTGGCAAAAAATAAACTGTAAAAACTTATATACGACTAAACACACAATTATGGGTTTATTTTTTAGTAATTTCTTTATATTGATTTATATAAGTATATAAATTCTTACGTTTTGAACAAAAAAATAGTTCAAGAAAAACAGTTAAATTACCATTCAAACCAAAATAATAGTATACCATACAATGTGTTAGATATTATAAGTCGTACAATTTCACATATAAAGTTGTAATTACTGTGCTTATACAATGAAAATTATGATGCTCTAACTGAAATTGTTTGAGCTTTAGTTCAATTTATGAAAATATGCAAAATGTTGATCAGAGAAATAAAATAATGTTTTAAATGTACATTCAAATTAAATATTATTTTAGTTAACTCTATCTCCATTATTGTTTTTCATTCGTTTTTATTCATGATACTTTTTCCACGCACCATTGCAGAAACAACGTAATACGTTGTTCAGACTTTGCGCATTGCCACTACTGATATGACAATGATTGCAATGACAGAGACAATGGCTACCACAATCAGCACGATCACAGGAGTCGTCAGTTTATTGTCTAAATCGACGGGAGTAGTTGTCGTGGTTGGCGGATCTCTCATCTGCATGTTGGGCGCCAATTTAGCCGGAGTGAATGAAATGGAACGGGGTAGTGACCACTCTCCTGCGTTACTTTGGGAATCGACCGCTCGCATGGAGAAGTAGACTAGACCGAACCTCGCTTCCTGTGTCCCTCGCTTGGTCCTGATCGTTTGAGAGGTGTTGAACAGCTGGACTAAGAGGCTCTGAGAAGTCAATGCAGGCTCGGGTTTCACTGGCTGGTAGATTAGAGGGTAATCGCTGTCGTCGGCTTCTGCTGATGAATTCCAACCTTCAATTTTAGCGGCCGAAAATGCACGCAGCTCGTATCGTTCAGCTGAAGGTGTGAGAGTGCGTTAAACTAGATTGTTAAATTTGAGAAGGATTATGAATGGCATCCTCTTTTTATGCAACGAAATTAAATTGAAAGAGTAATAAAAATATAAGAACAGCAGGTTTTCAAATACAGAGATCGCACCTTTGAATCCGGTGGCTATTTACTCCGGATTGAACTAAAGTAAGCTGGACATATTCAAGCCTATAATATTATACATAAAATAAAAATGAACAAATTGCTCAATTTGTTTCCCTAAAAACATATGGAAAAGTAACTATGAAAATTCCATAATCAATATTAGTTATACATAATTTTTAAAAGATAACCAATAACCCACAGTGTTAAAGTAAGTATCGTTTTGTATTTATGGAATAAACACCCTGTGAATATTTATGCTTATGAATATCAACATATACTATTGATATACCGCTTTTACACTTTAATTGATTTTGTATTCGGTTAAAACTCCTACCCAATTGTAAGTTTTTACGAAAAATGTATTAAAATTAATTATAACAATATAATTTATTTATGACTCAGTTTAACGTAATTTATTATGCTAATTATAATTATATAATTAGATATAGTTATTATCAATGTTTTATATTGAAACTGTTTAAGTTTCAATAATTAACGTTTCATTTTAATCGCTCAATATATCTATTAATAAGAAACTAACTTAAGATTTAAGCGTCTTTCGAGTGTATAATAGCCATCATCATTTACATTAAAATTGAAACAGAAACCATAAACATCAACGATTCAATATTATAAAAAATACACTTTATTTCAATTTAGGTATCTTAAATATGCCTCTTCAATTTTTATCTATGTCCAAAAATTTAAAAAATACAGTAGAATAACTTTTCTTTGTAAATATTTGAGCATGATAATAGGATTTTTATAAATATCAATGTTACAAAATTGAAACAATATATTTTAATATCAGTCTTCTATTGCAATTTTATTTTGTTGGACAATATTCTATGCTTTTTCATTAATATACATACATATAACATATTTCAGCTATCAGAAAACAAAGGAACCTTGCTTTTACTCCTTTTTCAGTTCTCCTTACGTTACAATGAACAGTTTAAAGACATTGAAATTTATATATATATATTTTTATAGATATATAAAGACAGACAGTTTAGATAACACCCAATCATGTCGTTTATCGGAAAATTCGCTGAAATAGTCTTATCTCCATCCATGACTAAATGTTTGACCAATCCACATTTGGATCAGTTCATATTGATTGCGGAATGAGATAAACACAAATTAATAGTGTCATGACACTAAACATTAACAAAATATCCCTACTGTATATCACTTCTCTTCAAGACTTCGTTTATGTAGGTGGCAGGGATCAAAAAGCTACAAATATGAAATTATACCTGAATCAAGTATATTTAGTTTGTACATATTATCGAGATCATAAATACAGATATCTCTAGGGATTATTGTAGCGAAAGTCGATTTTAATAGTCACCTACAAAACTGAGAATTGAAGATTTTATGGACCTGTGAGTGAAGTTTTCTCTCTTAATGTAATAAACATAAAAGCTTTTTGACTTATATCACACAAAGATTAAAACTTGGTAGGTATGCTAGTCCGTAGAATGCTAGTGATGATATAGAATGTAAAGAATTCAATATCTCTGGAACCTACCTGTACCCACATCTCC